>OX578143.1:51651124-51668624 GCA_951213105.1 Amaurobius ferox | reverse complement strand
TTTTAAACGCAATTGCATGTTAAGCAGACCCCAAATTTTCGAATGAAATTTTGAAAAAATCATTGAAAAACCACAACCTTTAATAATGCTACATAAATAATTATTTCTTATGTAAGTTTTCATTAGTAAACGAAAGAAAAACTTTAGACCGCTAGCATGAACCGTTCTTGAGATATTGTGCATATTAAGAATAAATTTATAAAAAAACAACCACATAAAATTAAAATTAAATCATAACTATTGCAAAATATCTTCACTTTTTTAAGTAATATGCGATAATTTTGTTAAAATCATGATCTAGTTCGTTTCATTCACGACTGAAGATACTTTGAGGAAAGGTTTTGTATTTTGACGTCTAACAATTTGCCAATAGTCATTTATAAATTAGAAAATCTCCTCTTTCCGTGCATCTGTCATGCTTGGCGATATAATTGCTAAACATGGCGGCATATTTAGCGACATATCACCAGCTTGGCGATATCTTGCCCTAGATTGACAAAAATATGATGAAAATTGCAAAAATGTGGCTACATAACGAACATGACGCCAAATGGATGATTTAATTATTACAATTTAATATATGAACAACGTATATTGTTTATTGCGGATGCTATCAATATTAAAAATTACCAATTTAGAATTGCGCGGAGTGAATTAATGGGTATTCATTAATAGTTTTACATGCTATCATCCGAAAAAGCGCCAAATAAATTAAACGTTACAATTTTACTTTAATAACATTGTGTCGTGCAGCTTATACAACTTTTTATCACTGTGAAAGTATTAAATTCATTGCATTATATAAGGAAAGTCATAGGCTGCAAACATCAGTTTTTTTATATTAGTATTTTAAACTAGTAATAATTTCTTCCCTGTAATAGAATATTGCATGTAATCTGCATAGTGATTATTATTTAAGCAAGTGTACAGTAAAATGTACAGAGCAATTGTTACAAAATTTGTAATACAACAAATCTTATAAAACAGAATGAAAAACCCGATGGTCTGTCCCTTACTAATTCTCACAATAAGTAAACACATAAGAAATTTAATTTTCACGATAAACAAAAGAACATTACGAAATGCTAGAATCAGATAAGGATGGTTTAACTATATGCTGACACTAATAGCTACCCGTTGGTGAATGTGATAAAAGGCTTAAAGGTGGATTTGTGTTTCTCATTCTTTTGATGTGTGTCGTAAAAGAAGTAAAAATACATCAAAGGAAAAGCGTCTTAGCAGTTTTCTTTTATCAGATGCACTTAGTACTTTGAAAATTGTTTCTTTCATTTGTAATACGCGTACTTACTTAAATATATCTAAATTATTTGAAATGTATTAAAAGTAACCATCTTTGTGTATTGTAGATAGATATTGTAAAATTTTTTAGGAATTTCAAGTATTTTATTTTAATACTAAAATAATTATGTCTATCAAAACCTTCTCTGTATAATAACAAATTATGATATAGCAAAATAACAATAACACGAAAAATAGGTTTTTTAAAACTCAATGTCATACAGATGAATAAGTTGTAAGTTCAATACAGATGAATAAGTTGATTTTTGTTACCGATTAGAATGAGCATATAAAATTCCATGACATTCGAAGGATTTTTCTAAGAGATACCACACTCTATGTGAAAATGTGAAGTTTTTATACCTTGAAAACGGCGCTTGATAACTCTTTAAAAATGCGTTCATTCATTTTATACTATGGCAATATTAAATTGCGACAATTATCACGTGTTTTAAATAACGTTTTCTAAATAACGTGTCACAATTATCACGTGTTTATTTTATAATTAAGTTTTGCGCTGTGTAGTAATTTAAACATGTAAACCACCTTTAAATTTCGAAATGGTTTTTTTCTGCATGATCCAAATATGGCTGTAGGTCAGCAATTAAATTGTTTTAAAAGCTAACATGAAGAAAATACTATTTTAACAAATTATTTATTTTAATTTCATAGTTTTCATAAATAGTAACATTCGTCAACAAAAAACATATAATTTGTTAAAACAGGTGTTATTACATATTGTCATCAACCATAAAATGTGGGATATATGATGCAATGTGATGACGCTAATTACTCCTTATAACACATGATAATATTAACTGTGAATGAATTGATATAAACGTTAGCTCACTGTACCGTTTTTCAGGCACCTATGTTGTTTGACAAAAGGGCTGTTTGATTCAAATCACTATTTTTCGATTCTCTGATGAAGTCTTTCACAAACTACCTTTAAATTCAATTAATACCATTTTTAAAACATCGCATAACAAATTTACTTGTTAAAGACTTTATTAGATAATAAGTTACGCTTAACTGTGCCCTAAAATTCAACAGTAAAGCTCTCTTATTCAAAGACGGTAGTAAGATTGCTAGCTTGATTTTTTTAGTATTCTGCCATAGTCAGATTTACGGTAGTATTCATCTTCGAGTATTGGCTCCATATTTTGCTTTTCTAGCGATAATATTTTTCTCTGCCTAATGTTTAATATTTCTTTGGGCTAAGTGTAGTTATCCTTCTGAACTTTGCCCCATAAGTTTAACGTGGAGGTAGTGTCTTTTTTAGAATATTTTAGTGTCCCTTTTTTGATAGAATCTTTTTGGGAAGGAGGGAGAGTATTGGTATTAAAATATTTTCCATTTCCAGAAATAGCATTTTTTTCAAATTTCAATGGATTCCTATGGCTTTTTGATAAGGATTGTGACACATAGATCTGCTCCCTCCGACGTCGAAGTTTAGAAGGCGTGGCAGCAAAAGAGACGCACATGGCTATAGGATGCCTTGAAGGAAATACTCATGAAAAATGTCATAAAGTAAATCGTCCTTACCAACCTTTAAATAAAATTATTTGATGCCTTCACTTAGCGTTGAGTGTGAACTTCTCCAATGGATCTCGAGTACTGGAAACTGATTTGCAACAAATTCAACAATAACTCAAATTTGTATTGGCAAATCTTTATATTTATATGCCTTGGATAATAGTAAAATGATAATCATTAAATTTTACGTAGCTATACACATATACAATATATCACATTTTAAAAATATAAACATTCTAATTTCAGAACCAAACTGTCATTTATTTCTTTTTCAGTTCCTACTCGTTTCATTAGTATTTAAAATATCTCCGTTCCTTTCTTGTACGATTTTTCTATGAGGAAACTAAAATGTTACCTTCATTTTCGTAGCATTGGATGGCTTTGACGACACTACTTTTGTAGGTATCGATATACGCACTATATTGTGAGGTCACGTAGCCTCTGAGTAACACTCAGCATTTATGACAATGAATGTATACATTTTCTCATATTTCTGTGTAGCAGCTACGGGTTTGGATTGATACTCTCTCTTTCTTTTTTGCATGTTCACCGTCTGCTGGCTACCCATCGAATCGAATCTTCCATTTATCTTATACTCTGTGGAAACACACGTTTCCATTCCCCAGTGATGTCATACAACCTTCTTTAATTTGTTCTTGGTGATGAAGGGGATGCTCTCTTATGCATCAGTTTCCATTGGTTCTCGTGAATGCATTATTTTCTTATGCATTGCAATTAAAGCGCTTATTAACTTGATTGGCATCTGTATCCGAAATGTCAACATGTCGTGCGACAAAAAATAAACAATATTTACCCTTCATAAAATACTAGAGGAGATTGCTTGTCATAGAAGATTGGTTCCCAGAGTATGACACCAAGTTTGATGGCTGTGAGTGCAGTTCGGAAACTGAAGCTGAATTGAAACGCTGACCCGAATTCCACAGTTTCCGGGGAGGTCGAGGCAGTGCAAAAGCGGTAATTATAGCTAGACACTATACAAAGTCGTTAAAATTCAGTCCCTTATTACATAATTCGACTTTACTGCAGACGATGCTGCCTATGTTCACTAGACATTTTCAAGTATTCTGAGACGGCAGTCCAGTTTCTGCAGTCACCTTGCAATGGTACTTATTGATACTTTCTGATGCATAGAGGAAGTTAGATGTCTTTGAATTGTTGATAGGCTAGCCATCGGTGTTATTTTTGCTGCTCTCACAATCGCATGATCATCACGGGCATTTACTTGCCCAGCGCGTCCATGCTACAGCTACTCAATTTTGTACTTATGTCTAACTCCCTAGACCAACTGCTACCAATATAGTTCTGCAGTCACATTTATACGACAAAATACCGTCCAAAACACTTTTCTAAAACTCCCATATATCATTTCTAAAACTCCCATAGTTGCCAGTACTACCATCGGATTGATCGTCTATCCAGCTATGCCGGCTACTGAAGGCAATGAAACAACAACCGTGTTCAGATTTATTCCAGTACCACAGCTATACTACTACTTACAAGCGCCTCAGAATGCGTTCTATAACCTTTTACTTTACTTAATGCCACGAATGTTTGATCATTTACATACCTGGGCGGGAAATATCTGCCTGATGGAATTCACATTTCTCGGATACTTTTTGAGTGGTGAGTTGATGTTTTGAGAGGAGGGGGGAGAGTGTAACTTTTGTATTTGAAAAATTGAAGTCCTTCCCTTTTTCTGGCACTAACAAGATACAAGATTTTACGCAAAATACAATCCGGTCGCCTAGACAGCTACTCAAATCCTCGGATGAGTCGGGCGACCTGGGATTTCAACGCATATATATACATAGTGCAACCAACTTTTTTTTCTTTCAATAAACGCTGCTGTTTCTAGCCGCGAAAGCCTGTTTCGGCTAGTTTCCCTCCACAGTAGCCTAACCAGCTACTCTAATCCTCGGATGAGTCGGACAGTCTAGGTCTTTAACACACATATATATATATATATGTACGATACAAGGTTTTACATACATACCCGGCCACTCAAACAGCTGCTCATACCCTAGGGTGAGTCGGTGGCCTGGGGTTTCAACACATATATATGCAGATACATATGGATAGATTAAATGGTAAGATACATTTTGGCCATTAATATCGAAGGAAATAAGCAAAATATTTAACGTTAAAATTTTTTGAAGTTCTACTAAATTCCAGTTACAAAAATAAATGATTCCAACTGTTTTCATTTTCATGCTTTAAAAACAAATTTTGGATTTGTAGTGTCAAAAGTTTTATTTTAAACGTATATAATATTACGAGGTTGGCGGATGAATAGAAATAACACATTTTATCCCCGTGCACAGCTATTGCTCTTTAGCATTTTCAGTAAATAAAAGCAGAAGTCATTTTCCGCCTTGCATACTTTTACGGAAGTTAGATAAGGCAAGCTCTACACGAGAAAAAAAGATTTCCTGCTGGAGCTCAACGTTATCTCCTGCTAATCGATTAAATACAATAAATCTTGCCGCATTTAGCGTTAGAGTATGTTTTAATTTTCCAAAACATACATGTTATAAACTTGGTGTTTTGTTGTTATCTTTGCGAGTAAAAATGCATAAAGGTATCCAAAGTTATATTTAACTATTTGTATGAAATATTTCGATTTATTTTCGGCAAAAATTTAAGAAACGCAATTTTGCGTTTTTTTCTCCTCGATGAAAGACAAAAATACGTACCTTTGCGATTTCTGCACGTAAGTTGGTTTCCAATGAGGATAAGCAACACATAAAAATGCAGTGGCGGGTTGCAAGAGGAAATTAAAAGTTTGCTAGTGAAATTGATAAAAGTATTTATTTATAAAACCAAATTTAACACATGTATGAGCAAATAATAGTGTGAAGATAAAAATAAAAACACCGAATATAAATGTTTTATAAATCATTTCAATTTTTCAAATGATTAAATTATACATCAACAAGCGGAAATATCATCATAAAAAGTGTACTTTAAATAGGAATTGCCACATTTGTGTTTATTTGCGAAATAGAATTTCTTCTGAATAAATGTATTTTAAATTACATCACTTACATCTGACTAGAAATCGCATATGAACGACATCTGACTAGAAATCGCATATGGCCGACATCTGACTAGAAATCGCATATGACTGATATCTGACTAGATATCGCATATTACCGACATATGGCTAGAAATCGTATATGACTGACATATGACTTGAAAGCTCATGTAGTATGACTGATTGGGGCAGATACGAGAGTTTCTCAATATTATAGAACATAGTAAGTTTTTATGCTCTTAGGGCACAACGTTGTATGCTATTCCGTGAAGATCTCCAGAAAGCGCGAAGTAAGTCCATGTATGGTGATTTCTGCACTGAGAGCGCGCTTACAAAGTTCTAAATCATCACCACTAGTCAGTTAACACAGAGGTGATGCATTGGCGATTTCAATAGATCATCAGCACGTAATCTCCAACAATATTGTGCATTGACAGCACAAAGTTATACACAAAAATTATTATGTGCAGTAATATTTGGGGCCTTTGTGGCAACGACCAAAATACGTTGACAACAGTTTCAACCTTTCTTCAAAATGCCACATGTGATGTTATTTAACTATGAAATTAGGATCTGTATATTGCGACAGTGGCTGAAAAAATATTATGGGCACACTTTTATATGACATTAGTCTATGTCGAGCTACTATAACAACTAAGTATATAATTTGACAAGCTTTCCACATACAACGAAAAACTATCCGGTCCTATATTAAGTCACTCCGATATCAAATTATTTCCCCGTTCATAAAATAATTAAGGAGAAGGACGTTACATTCGGACCGCACGTCGAAGAAGATTTTATTTAAGTACGGAGATTATTATGGTGATCATGTTAGATAAAATAAGTTATTTTTATGTTCCTCGAACCAGATATTGAGTATCAAAGCATGACGGACGGCATTGTCATTCTGAAAATATCCAATTTCAATCGGAAAGAAATTTGTTGAGTTACAAGGAATTGTGATCAAGACCTTTCCTTTTAAAGTAATTGTGGACAGGCTAAGGAAGATCTATTTTACTATTCTTAACGACGTGAAATGGACATTTTCCTGAATTTTGTTATCCTCTTTACTAGAAAACTACAATAAGTAGGAAGATGAAAATATGTACACAAACGTACATAATCACAATTTCAATAATTAAAAGGATCATGATGAAACGCAATGCTTTAAACCGTCCATGCTCACGACACTTCGCACAAATAGCAAGTAAGCAAGTAAACAGCAAGCAAACAGCTAGCAAAGCGTGTGCACTTGCATATATTGTGATCAACAGCAATAAAGCAAGTAAACAGCTAATCAAAGCGTGCGAACTTGCATACATTGTGATTTAAACGTGCTGCTGCGAACTAAAATACGTTTCTGCGATTCAAACGTGTTACTTTGATTTCGTGGTTTTCCTCTATTCTAATTCATTTAATTTAATATTCAAATTCTAAAAACTTATAGGCTCTTTTGTATTGAAATTCTCAAATATTGAAATAATGTTTTTATATTTCTAATTTCAAAATTATTTGTCAAATTAAGTTTAATTTGAAATCTTTCACAGCTCGCTTACTTCATAGGCGCGAGTCCATTCATTTTCCGGCTTTTTAACTGGTTTCACCATTCCGAAGAATGAGTGGGCCGAGTCCACGTCATTTAAAAATATTTTTAAGTCGTTTTACCTCTCCGATGAATGAGTGGACTGAGTCCATGTCCTTTAAAGACATTTTTAAGTCGTTTTACTTTTACGATAAATGATTGGACCCAGTTCATGTCATTTAAAGATACTTTTAAGTCGTTTTACCTTTCCGATGAATGAGTGGACTGAATCCATGTCATTTAAAGACATTTTTAAGTCGTTTTACCTTTCCGATGAATGAGTAGACTAAGTTTATGTCATTTAAAGACATTATAAAATTGTTTTACCTTTCCAATGAATGAGTGGACTGAATCCATGCCATTTAAAGACATTTTTAAGTCGTTTTACCTTTCCTAAAAATGAATTATCTGAGCCAATGTTAGGAAAATTCAGTCAATAACATCACAGATAGGCGCGAGTCCATTCATTTTCCGGCTTTTTAACTAGTTTCACCTTTCCGAAGAATGAGTGGGCCGAGTCTACGTCATTTAAAAACATTTTAAGTCGTTTTACATTTCCGATGAATGAGTGGACTGAGTCCATGTCATTTAAAGACATTTTAAGTCGTTTTACTTTTACGATAAATGATTGGACCGAGTCCATGTCATTTAAAGACATTTAAGTCGTTTTACATTTCCGATGAATGAGTGGACTATGTCCATGTCATTTAATTACATTTTTAAGTCGTTTTACCTTTGCGACAAATGATTGGACCCAGTCCATGCCATTTAAAGACATTTTTAAGTAGTTTTACCTTTCCGATGAATGAGTGGACTGAGCCCTTGTCATTTAAAGACACTTTTAAGTCGTTTTAAGTTAACGATAAATGAGCGGACCGAGTCCATGTCATTTAAAGATATTTTTAAGTCGTTTTACCTTTCCGGTGAATGAGTGGACTGGGTCCATGTCATTTAAAGGCATTTTTAAGTCGTTTTACCTTTAAGATAAATAAGTGGACCGAATTCATGTCATTTAAAAACCTTTTTAAGTCGTTTTAAGTTTACGATAAATGAGCGGACCGAGTCCATGTCATTTAAAGATATTTTAAGTCGTTTTACCTTTCCGATGAATGAGTGGACTGGGTCCATGTCATTTAAAGGCATTTTTAAGTCGTTTTACGTTTAAGATAAATGAGTGGACCGAATTCATGTCATTTAAAAACCTTTTTAAGTCGTTTTAACATTCCGATGAATGAGTGAACTGAGTCCATGTCATTTAAAATATGTTTTAAGTCGTTTTACCTTTCCGATGAATGAGTGGACTGAGTCCATGTCATTTAAATACATTTTTAAATCGGTTTACCTTTACGATAAATAAGTGGACCGAGTCCATGTCATTTAAAGACATTTAAGTCGTTTTACATTTCCGATGAATGAGTGGACTAAGTCCATGCCATTTAATTACATTTTAAAGTCGTTTTACCTTTGCGACAAGTGATTGGACCCAGCCCATGCCATTTAAAGACATTTTAAAGTAGTTTTACCTTTCCGATGAATGAGTGGCTGATCCCATGTCATTTAAAGATATTTTTAAGTCGTTTTACCTTTCCGATGAATGAGTGGACTGGGTCCATGTCATTTAAAGACATTTTTTAAGTCGTTTTACCTTTAAGATAAATGAGTGGACCGAGTCCATGTCATTTAAAAACATGTTTTAAGTCGTTTTACCTTTCCGATGAATGAGTGGACTGAGTCCATGTCATTTAAAGACATTTTTAAGTCGTTTTACCTGTACGATAAATAAGTGGACCGAGTCCATGTCATTTAAAGACATTTAAGTCGTTTTATCTTTACGATGAATGAGTAGACTGAGTTTATGTCATTTAAAGACATTTTAAAATTGTTTTACCTTTCCGATGAATGAGTGGACTGAATCCATGTCCTTTAAACACATTTTTTAATTCGTTTTGCCTTTCCTAAGAATGAATCTAACTGAGCCCATGTTAAGAAAATTCAGTTCATAACATCACAGATACTCCGAAACATATAACAGTGGCCAACATGCAAAAATAATTTATTACAACATGGGATTGACTTCACACTCTTCGTCTTGAGTGATATCTGGAGAGCGTGTTACGTGACCCATCGGGCAATAATATTATTAAGTTTAAAAATCTGCGCATTCTACATGCTTGATTAAGAAATCTAGTATAGAAAAATATTCAATTAATTGTGTTACGGGTGGTCCGGTAGCACGTGCAGGGACGATAGAAATGCAGAATTTTGGAGAGAAAAAAAAGTTGAAGTAAAAGTAAAAAATTCGTTGTATAATTTAAAATTAAATATATTAATTTCCAAACTTTAAAAGGAATAGTACCTGCAAGGAAATACGCGGACCTGAAAAAATTGATTGCCATAAAAATGACATTTCAATCATTTATAACAAAATATAGGTTTTTTGGAGTACGCAAGTGATAAATTAGCGTATTGAACATTAGAATAGTGCTAAAATGGCTACAATGTTTTTACAGGATCTGGCTGGCAACTTAAAAAATCTGCATCGCGTTATGCAATAAAAATTAATAGATCCTATTTACAGCTAATTCCATTTTTGAACTGGACTTCTTGAAAGTTTCTCCATTATTTCACAATCAATTTTCTCTTATCAACGATAATCCTTCCTTCTTTTCTTCCTCTTGGAAATATTTAGTTTAATTATTACATTGTTTTGCTTTCTTAATTTTCTCAGTTATTTTCTACTTATTTCCGGAATTTTGCTATTTTTAACAGTATTATTTGGCGAATGTGCTCATATAGCCTCCGAAACCAGCTGGTTCCTTCATTTTTGCTGTCATTTTAATTCATGTTTTATTTTATTTCCTGGTATTCCTCCTGTTTCATTTTCTATTGCATGACTGTTTTTAGTAGTTTGTTATATATTTGCCGATTGTTTGTTTATTTCTAATATTTTTCGTACTTGCTTTACAGCTAGTTAAAACGACTCGTGTTACTTTCAAAATCAATTAATTTCAATTTAGTTTATAATAAGTTCAGAATTTCACTCATTAAGCAATTGCCCTTAATCTTTGACAGCCATTTATATTTGACATTTCCTCCTTTCAGAGGTCTTTCCGTTCATTTAGAGATTTCAGCTATTTGTTCATTCATCTTTCATTTAACCATTCATTTCTATTATCCTGCCACTCATTCCTTCCTCCTTGGTTTTCTCTATACGCCACTGGCAACTATTCTCTTTTCTCATCCACGTTCGTTATTCTACCCGCAAATGCTAATGCTGCTTCGGTGAGTGATTAGCCATTATTAGTCCTGAAGCAGTAAGCTGTTATATACTTTTGAAACTTATCGACACCTTTGCATTTGATTTTATGCTGTGCTACTCGAAGTATTCTTTTAAACTTTACCGTATTTTAGTCAGCAATTTGTCATCAATGTTTGGTAAATCCTAGTAAAATGTTTTAGCAATGTAAATTGCTTTGAAAAATGAAAAGAAACCTGTAGCATTATGTTCAACAAATACACATTGAAGTAAATACTCTTCTCCAAGATTGTTCCAAGACTCTATTGTTTCGGCGTATAGATACAATTCTCAAAATTGACAAAAATCATTTCACGAAACAGCGGCTACCATTTTCAAAATATTGACGAAAATCACGGTTCAATGTAGCTCGTATCACGTCAACTTCTATTCAACTGAATGATGACTCCTTTTATAAACTCTTTCGGTAGAAACTTCTAGAAATAACTCATATCTCGTAAAATAATCGTGATTTTGAGGTGCTTCTCGAACCATCGAGAAAACTCGAAATTGGCGATAAATCGCCAAATCCGACAATCCATTTTCCAACTTCGTCATATAGTAATCCTAGGCTCACTTCATGGGATAGGATGCATGTGGGGGTGTTTTTTTCCTTCTGGTATTCGACAGAGACGAAAGTAAGGAGGGAGGGAGGAACTCCGCAAGTCCGTAACAGTATTATCTGGAAAAATATGATTTGTAAAATAACATACGACTGCTTAATTAATGTACTCGTTTGGAAAATAATTTTATTCTACCTAAAAGATATCGCAGAATAATAGTTTTGCGAGTTTAAAATCCATACATTTTTCATAAATGATTAGCTACTTCATTTTTTTTCAATACACATGGAATAAAAATTGCAGGAAAAATAGTACATGGAATGAAATCTAAATAAAAAAAATACATAGTTTCGCTAATTTAGGTTTAAAATAAGTTTTCATATGATATATGCGTTTCCAATAATCTGCAACAATAAATATGGTATGGAATGAAACGTAAATTTCCCTTTTAGAAATACCATTTTTGCTTAGGTTCCTAAAATTACAAAAATGCAATTTAAGTTCAATAATGAAACTTAATTAACTACCACAAATCAAGTGAATTAAAAAGTAATTAAATAAGTTGTTTGAAATAGTATCTTTTTTGGGCTGTCGTTATTCACTGTTCGTTATCCAGTTAAAAGCAATGCTTGATGCTTTTTCCATTATTAATCACATTGATTCTTTTGCATTTAAAAATACGAATTCAATGATTTTTGCATAGTTTAAGTACATAATAACAGTGTTTCTCTTTGGAAAGTGCAAAAACGTAGCCTTTAATCCAAAGTTATTAGATGTGTCATTTTTAAAATAGACAAAATTTAACTACAGCAAACGATAATTTAGCCTTTATAAAATAAGTTGTTGCTAGAATTTTTTTTATTTTTAATTTTTTACTATAAATTTGTTCTAAAAATATGTAAAAAGCCTCTATGGTTTCGGTATCTCTGGCTCAAATCGGAACGTTATGAAAAATGTAAACACTTTGAACTCTTATATCTCAGGATCTAACAGATATAAGTGTGAGAAATTATTATTTGCTTTGTCTAAAATATTATACACTTTATACATACCGGGTGGTCAGAATTAAAACACCCCTACTCTGAGCTCTCTATACATCGAACTACTCAGTGTAAAGGCTTCGAAATTGTTGAACATACTATTCAAGACATGGGGAAAGGGATTACGCGAAAAATAAATTAGTCTCAGAAACACCGATAGGTGGCGCTGTACAACAGAAAATATGCTGTAAATACACAAAATACACATTTGTAACACATTTTATTCGAACGTACCAAACATTCATATCACAAGGACCTTATCGATGCTGGAAATGCTGCGTATAACGTTATCCATTGATTGTTCAACAATAGCGGTGGCAACATCGTCAACGACCAACGACATCTGAACGAGTCGATTTGCGTCCTCGACCCGGCTGAACTCTAAGATGTCCAGTTCTCTCGAATCGAGCGATCATTCTCCTGAGAACTTGTGGAAGTAATGGTCCTTTGCACAAATCCTTAAGTCGACTATTTTTTTCTTTCGAAAGACTAAACTGTTTTTCTGTGAGCGAGTTTTATCGCCACTTTGATTACTTTCTAAGCTACTAAAGATCGAAATACCTTCTAAAATTTAAAATATAGATATAAATAGTAAGTAATAAAAATCTTTAGTAGGAAATCCAGTTTCTAGATCAATAATTTTTATTTATAATATACTCTTATTATTTTCGAGAAATCATCTTATCAATTTAGATTGGAAATTTTCGTCGTTTAAGTTTTTAGTGTTTCTATCTGATAATCTAAAGATGAATTATGAGAAGTTATTTGTACGTGTTAAAAATTTTTGTGATATATATAATTGGATTTTTGATCTGGTTCATAGTGTTTAAAATAGAGTAGTTATAATTCTGACATGTTAATATTTTGATCTATTTTGAAAAGATAATTCCAATTTGGATATTTTATTATATTGAACTGTAAACATATCAAGAAGACAAACCGCGTACAAAAATTATGTTATTCTGCAAAATCATTTCGATTCCATCGGACTGTCTTTATTCCCGTTATATTTTTCATTCGCACGGCTTTATTTAGAAAAAAATACCATGCATCATTCTCAAGATATTGGACGTTTATGATTTAAAGTAGAAAAAACATCCATATTACTCAAATGCGTTTACGAGTAATAAATGAGTGACTACAAAGAAGTACTTTTAACCAGAAATAAATAGTCACAATTTTTTAATCGTTGTCACTTGCTGTTCCAAAAATATAATTTTTTTTAACATAGACAGCAAAATCTTTCAACGGAAGCAAACGAATTACATAAAATTTAGTATAATTATGCTAAAAAATGTTCCAATATGTCATAGATATAACGTAATATCGATATATTTTATGTTATAGATTTATCGTAATATCGATATATTTGATGTTATAGATTTATCGTAATATCGATATATTTTAATCACCAGTGAAAATCAAGTGTTGGAGGTTGATACACAAGACACATCAGGTATTTTATTGACAGATTTACTTACAATTTTTGTTTTTATAAGTTCCAGTAAGTATAAAATAAAATAGACACAATTCCGTTTTATATACTCTCATGTGTATATCAAGTAAAACAAAGAAATTTTGAATCTAGCTAAAAAGTGTTACTGGCAATGCATTTAGAGACAAAAGCAAAAAAAAATGTCTTCCAATTTCTACAAAAAGAAAGACATTCTTTCAAATCTAAAGAATACAAACAGAAGTGAATTCATTAAATTTAAATATGCATTAGCGTTGCAAATACTCAACGGAATCTCACAGATTGGAATTGAAGATACATTGTTAGTTAGAGATTCATCAGTTCCAAATGTAATCTCTTTTTCAACGGTGTAACATTCATTTTCGCGTTTGAGCAGTTTCTCAAGGGAACCGGGAGAATACCTTTGTATGGATTTGAATTAGTTTTTAAAATATTCATCTGCATTTTTTTGCCATCAATGACGAGTATGTTTGAGGTATCAGGTTGAATTTTTTGAAGCATTGCTGAAAATGCAAACTTTTGGACGATTATATCTCCGAACCTATTATATACATACATAAACAATTCATATACATATATATATATATGTTGTCAAACCTAATGTGTCATTTATGAATATATAAAAATAGTTTCAATAATTTAGTATTTTGAACTATGTTTTAAAAAGAAAACAAAATACAAAACCTTAGTCGCAGCGAGTTTTGCCTCTGTCTAATTATACTCACAATATCTTCTAAACTGTAAAAAAAGAAAAGAAAGAAACAGTGAGAAACAAAAATGTTTAGTAAAATGCACAGTTTCGAAATCAAGAACGTGTCTTTACAAATATTTTATTGTTTTTGAGCAATTGTTTTGTCAAGTTGAAGATCGAAATTTTTCAGTTTTCAAAGTTTGCAATGCTTATATCTCAAAAACTGGGAATGGTAATAAATTATAAGAAGTAATCTGTAGCCATTGGAAAGTTCTACATATAAATATAATTGGAATTTAGATCAGGTCCTTAGTTTTCGAAGAACAGTGATTATATTTTCAATATTTTAATAATTTAAGCTATTTGTTAAAGGTGCTTCTAATTTTGAGATTTTAATATTTTGAGTTGTTTATTAAACGTGTAAAGAGCAAAAACCAAGCAAAGAGAAAGCTGTTATTCGCACAAAATCATTTTGGCTCTACATGATTAGAGACTGTTAATTTTCTTCGAAGAGCATATCAAAATTAGCATGAATCATTCTCGATATATTAAACTGTAATGTTAACAAGAAATAAACGTTAACAAGAAATGGAAGGTCACAATTTCAATGGTTTTCAATAACCATTCCCAAGAACTAGGAGATATATATATATATATATATATATATATATATATAAACCTCAATAACTTTCAAAGTAAGCAAACGAATTGTATAACATTTGGTATGATTATTAATGCTAAAAAATTATCTAGCGTGGTATAGTTTTATCGCTATTTTTTAATCACTAGGGAAAGTAAAATGTTGGACACAAAACATATTTTATTGACAAATTTATGTACACATTTCACTTTTATAATGTTCCAGAAAGTATAAAATTGGACAGACACAATGTTATGTATATATTCTCACGTGTATATCAGGTAGAACAAAGACATTTCGTATGTAGATAAAAAGTGTTACCAACAATAGATTTAACGAGAAAAGAAAAAAAAAATCTGATGTAGGAAGCACATGACTTTCCTTATATAATGCAATGAATTTACTACTTTTATAGTTAAAAAAAATGTTATTCTTATAGTAGATACTTATATTTTTTCCAAGATATTGAATTTTCTTCAGTTAGTCGTCATTTTCATTGATTTAGCGTCATTTTTATCAATTTGCCGAAATTTTTGTTAATTTGGCAACAATTAAAAACGTCGCCAAGTTGGCGACATTCCGCCAAATTTGTCGCCAAAATCTCGCCAAGCGTTATGGATGGAAAAATAAGTTATTCTTACAGCAGATAAATGACTATTGGCGTTCAAATACAAATGTATTACTCAAAGTATATTTTTTTATGAATGGAACTAACAAGATCCACGAGAATGATGTCACCAAATTTATCGCATGGTATTACAAATGAAAAGTGAACATGTTTCTCATTAGAAAATATTTTGTTTTATTTTATATAACTTTTTGAAATTTTTTTTGAAAAATGTGCAATATCTCGAAAACGGTTCACGTTAGCGTTCTAAAATTTATGTCAATCGTCTTCTAATTAAAAATTACATGAGATACATAAGAAATGTCTATTTGCGTGACTTTATTAGCGGTTTTGATTTTTTGATGATTTTTTCAAAATTTCACTCAAAAATTTAGGGGGGGTTCTGTACATTCGATTGCGTATAAAAACAATAGGCTTCCAGTGTTTATGGATTGTGATTTTTGTACCAAATTTCGTTCGAATCGGTCCATTCGTTCGTCAGTTATCGTCACCACAGACTCACTGGCACACACACACATACTTTCACACACACACACACATATTTTCATACACACACACACACACACACACACACATACACAGACATCACTACAAAAATGTTGGATTCGTAATCAGGGATACTTGAAACGTGCTCTCCCGTCGAAGACTCGAATTCGAATTTTCGACCCAGTCACAATATTATCCTTATACATTATGTATATAAGGAAAGTAAAAATAAATGCCTTTCAATTTCTACAAAAGAGAAGACATTCCTTGCAATCCAAAGATCCCAATAATAAGTGAATTCGTTAAATCTAAATACGCATTAGCATTGCGAATACTCAATGTAATCTCACAGATTGGAATTGAAAATGCATTATGTTTGATTATCCATCAGTTCCAAACGTTATACCCTTTTCAACGGTGTATCATTAATTTTCGAGTTTGAGCAGTTTCGCAAGGGAGCCCTTAGAGTACCTTTGTATGGAGTTGAATTAGTTTCTTAAATGTTCATGTTCATTTTTGGACGCGAATAAACTCTATTTTTTGGGGTACCAGGCTGAAATCGGAGCAATACAGAAAATGTAAACCCTTTGGCTGCTTAAATCTCTGAACCTGAAATATAAAATATAAACATTACTATATACTTCATTTGTCAAAAAAAGGGTACCATTTATAAAAATAGTTTTAATATTTTATTAGTTTTGTTTTTTCGAAAAAAATATTACGAAGTTTCTGTCTGAGCGATTTTTGCTTTAATTTGCTTACTTTTACACGAAATATCTTTTTAACAATAAAATATAGATAAAAACAATAAGGGTCGATAACAATTCAGTTGACGCTCAGTTTCTAAATAATAATTTGGTTAATGTTATTATTTTCCTTATAAACATAATGTATAAGGAAAGTATTGTGACGGGGTCGAAAATTCGAATTCGAGTTTTCGACGGGAGAGCACGTTTCAAGCATCCCTGATCACGAATCAAACATTTTTGAAGTGATGTCTGTGTGTGTGTGTGTGTGTGTGTGTGTGAAAGTATGTGTGTGTGTGTGTGTCAGTGGGTCAGTGGAGACGATAACTGACGAACGAATGGATCAATTTGAACCAAATTTGGTGCAAAAATCACAATCCGTAAACACTGGAAGCCTATTGTTTTTATACGCAATCGAATGTTCAGAACCCCCTTAAATTTTCGAATGAAATTTTGAAAAAA
>OX578143.1:51483624-51643624 GCA_951213105.1 Amaurobius ferox | reverse complement strand
GTTAGCGAATATTTGCTCTGTTTTGCTTAATTTTACTCGAAATATCTTTTAAACAATAAAAGATAAACGGAAACAGTAAGGAGATTAAACTGTTCATTACAAGTCCAGTTTCTAAATCAATAATTTTTCTTTATAAATATTTTACACTCTTCGAGTAATCTTCATAAGTAGAAGTAAATTCAAAATATTCCGTTTTCAAAATTTTTAATGCTTATATCTCGAAAATTCAAAACTTTCAAGTATTATAATAATTTGAGCTGCTGTGTAAACATCTGAAGACAAAAAACCACCCATAAAGAAAGATGTTATTTACACAAAATCATTTCGGCTCCATTGGACTGGAGACTACCCATTTTCTTCATAGCCCATGACAAAATTAGAATGCATCATGCTCGAGATGTCAAACCTTTAATATAAATCCAATAAAAATCCATATTGCTCAAATGCTTTCACAATTAATAAATTAGTAAATGCGTTGCAAGAACTTTTAACATGAAATAACAGGTCACCATTAGTTAATGATTGTCACGAACCGTGGTCAAGATACATATTTTTTTTACATAAACCGCAATATTATTCAAGGTATAAAAATGAAATAAAATTAGGTATGATTAATAATGTTTAAAAATAATCTAACATGTTATAATTTTATCGCAATATCGCTATTTTTAATCAATATGAAAAGTCAAATTTTGGACACAAAAAAAATTGTGTTGCAAGATGTACTTACACTTTCTATTTTCACAAAATTCTAGAAAGTATAACATAGAACATATACAATTTCATCTTATATACTCTCATGTCCATAGCAGGTAAAACAGAGACATTACGTATGTAGCTAAAACGTGTTACCGACAATACATTTAGCGAGAAAAGAAAGAAAAAATAAATGTCTTCCAATTTCTACTAAACGGAAGGAATTCTTTTCAATCCGAAGAACACAAATAGAAGTGAATTAATTAAATGTAAATACACGTTAGGATTGCGAATACTCAATGGATTCTCGCTGATTACATTGAGTATTCGCAATACAATCTGCAAGCATTGTATGTTAGATATCCATTGCTTCCAAACGTTATCACCTTTTCAACGGTGTATCATTAATTTTCGCATTTGAGCAGTTTCACAAGGAATTCCGTTTAATACCTTTGTATAAAGTTGAATCGGTTTCTGAAATGTTCATTTTTGTTTTTAAACGTGAATGATGTCTATATTTGAGACACCAGGTAGAATTGTCCTGAGCATTACGATAAAACGTAAGCGCTTTAGACAATTTTATATCCGAACCTAATGTATACAAACTGGAACGATTTATATTTATTTTGTCAAAAATAAGGGACCATATTTAACACGTTATATGGTAGTTGAAAAGTGTTTATGATTTTGTCCATTCTGCCTGTCTGTCTGTCTGTCCGTTAGCACAATAACTGTCGTAACAATGACTTTATTAAAATTAAATTTTAGTATATGGTTCAGACTGTCTGTGGGCCCTACAGGAATGTAAATGAATAATATCACCTAATTTGTTTTGGATTGAACCCGGGTTGAAAAAATGAAATACATTGAACCCTATGGGACTTAATTTTTCAACCATTTTTTAAGCGAATTTAAAATTCACAAGTTGCTTCGGAAAATTTTGGAAATATTTAAATTATCCCATAAAATATATAAAAAGAATTTCAGCAAAATATATTCAGTAGATTTTTAAATAAAATTTAAAATAATAATTACACCCTTTATATCAAGCGATCACGCAACCATTGTATGAAGAGATTACCTGACCTAGTTCAAAATAAAATATGGTATCCATCTTGTGTCAAAATCGTGATTTTTAAAGTTCTTTTTAATTCATATTTAGTGTTGTATCCGTCCTAAAACCGCTTTATTTTTGCTTTAATTCTGTGCATCTACATGCCGAAACAACGCAATTACAATATATTTGAGTTTAAATGATCATTCAACTTTGATTATTTCCACAACCAAGCCTAATTTTCACTTTTGGAGAATGTAAACACCAAAAGATGTAGAATGAAGTTGTATAAGAATTGATGCATTTCTTTAACGCAAAATTATTTAGCTCATGGAGACTGCAATATAGTTGATATGAATGAAACACTCATTGATTTTAACTGAGAACCAGACGATGTTTTCGATGAAGTTTTAAACATAGAGTAAAATTACTTGTACCTCCATGGTTTTAAGTTTTTAAATAAAATAAATTATTATAGTACTGTGATGAATGGAAGGATTGGAAAAATGTTTATGAATGAAATGTTGTTTTTATATAGAGACGATTTACATTTCGATGACATCATTTGAATAAAGTTCATTTGTTTTCGATGAAGTTTTCAAATATAATAAATTGCTGTAGTATTATGATAATTTAAAAAAATATTACACAGGAGTGTATCGCATTTTAGAGTTGTTTAAAGCAGGTGATTTATATTTCTATGAATTTCAACGTCATTTGAATGAAGTTCATTTTTTTCGATGAAGTTTAAAGTTTTCAAATTCATTAAATTAATGTAGTGTTGTGATAATTTCAAAAATATTACCGAGGAATGTGTCGCATTTTAGAGATGGTTATATAAATTGCATTGAAGTTGGAAAGTGTTTCAAAATCAATGCTTTATGCATGATTTATCTTTCAGGTTGAATATATAAAAATAGTTTCAATATTTTAATATTTTTGTGGCGTATTTAATATTACAGCATGTCGTAGAAAAAGTATAAAAATCCTTATTCTTCAAATGCGTTCAATATAAACAAGAGATCAATCATGCATAAGCACTGATTATGAAACACTTTCCAACTGAAATGCAATTTCATTTAAAAATGTCTAAAATGTGATACATTCAGTGGTGATATATTTTACATTATCACAGTACTACAATAATTTATTATATTTAAATATTTCAAATTTCATCGAAATATAAATCGTCTGATTCTCTATGCAAAACCAATGAATATTTCATTCATATAACTTTTATTCCAGACTCCTGAGTTAAATAATTTTGCGTGAAAAAAATTCAACATTTCTTATATAACTCACCTTACAATCGTTTGAGATATTTGCATTCTGCATAAGTTAAAATTAGGCTTCGTTGTTGAAATACGAGTTTAGGGATCATTTAAAATCACAACTATTGTAATTGCGTAGGCACGGAATTTAGATACACATATAATACACAGATACACAGATAATATATGTGTGTGTGTATGTATTCAAAGTATTGGAATCGTGCAGATGATTGGAACTCGAATTTTCGAAGGATCTACACCTTTTGGGACTTCTAGAACACGAAAAAACAATTTTTAGAGAGACGTCTGTGTGTGTAAGGATGTATCTGTGTGTGTTTCTGTGTGTTTGTGAGGATATTGTATCCACTCTAACTGAAAAACTAAGGGACCGAATTTCATAAAATTTGGTAGGTAAGTTTTTTGTGGGAAACCCTGATGTTCATTATATTTTAGTACGATTTGTAATAAAGGAATCTGCCGTCTTTGCGAAATGGCCGGCGAAAATTGTCTTTATTCACTCTAAATAAAAACTAATGGACCAAATTTAAAAAAATGTGGTATATAAATCACTTGTATGTTATTTTGGTACGATTTAGGAAAAAGGAACGGACTGTTTTTGCGAAATGGCCTGCAAAAATCGTTAAATCTAAAAATAAAAGACTAGGTGTGCTCAATTATATAAATTAAATGCTTATTTTATCCGTGATTTTTGACAACAAAAAGAATAAGACTAACCCCATTACACTAGGACTAGCCGTTCTTGAGATATTCTAGTTTTTTCGCGTTTTTGCTACGCCACCTTTGACAATAAGTCCAGCTATTAAATGAGAACCAATTTTAAGTTTAACGTGCAAATTCGATGTCATTTAAAATACTTATGTTTGTTATTTTGTGCAGATAAACTCAAATTATTATTGAAGATATAAAGAGAACGTGAATATGAGTCTGCAGGGAAATTCATGTGCTGCCTACATCAGAATTTTTAACAATCTTACAACTATGATTCATAGACGTGAACGGGGATTCTTTGCAGGCCATTTCGAAAAAAATGTAGGATCTATATTTGAGGATTCACCAAATTTTTGTAGAATAAAATGTTCTACAAATTTAAGCTGTGTACCACATTTCAACTTTCTAGTACGTAGGAATGTGCATTAAAAATGCCCTCAAATAAGTATAAAATGATAGACAGACTACCATCAATCATGATGAGTTATATAAAATTTAGAAACAAATGAAAAATTGTTATCTACCATATTTATTATAAAATGTGAAACCTCTCTTATATATAAAATATATAAACTCTTGGAAAAATATTTATTATAAAATATATCTCTTTTCTGTTTCTAGAGGATATACCAATACTCAGAATTTAATTGAATTTGTTTTTCTCCCTATATTAAATAATTTTTATTTAAAAATTTACCTACCTCTTACTGAAATTTCTTTTATATATTTTATTGGATAATTTGAACATTTCCTACAACTTTCGAAGCAATTTGTGAATTTTAATTTTTTTTAAAACGTGTTTGAAAAATTAGGTCATATAGGGTTCAATATATTTCATTTTTTCAACCCGCGTTCAATCCAAAACTAATTGGTTGATAGTATTATTCATTTATATTCCCATAGGTCCCACAGGCAATCTGAAAAACATACTAAAATTTTATGTTGATAAAGTCATTTTTACAGCAGTTATCGTGCTAACGGACAGACAGACCCGCAAACAGACAGACAGACAGAATGAACAAAGTCATAAACACTTTTCAACTATGTTTGTAAAGTGTTAATAAATGAGTAAATGCGTTTTTAGTACTTTTAACACGCCATAAAAGGTCACCGTAGTTTATTGTTATTACTAACCGTTCTCAAAATATACAATTTTTACATAAACCGCTATCTCTTTCAAAGTAAACTAACGGATTACATAAAATTTGGTGCGATTATTAATATTTAAAAATTATCTAAAATGTTACAGTTCTATTGAAATATCGTTATTTTTTAACTACTAAGGAAAGTCAAATTTTGGATACAAAAAAATTGTACTGCCAGATTTATTTACACTTTTTATTTTACAATATTTGTGAAAGTATAACATAGAACAGCTACAATTTCATTTTATATACTCTCATGTGTATATCAGGTAAAACAAAGACATTTCGTGTGTAGCTAAAAAGTGTTACCGGCAGTACATTTAGCGAGAAAAGAAAGAGAAAATAAATGGCTTCCAATTTCTACAAGACGGAAGAAATTCTTTTCAATCCAAAGAACACAAATAGAAGTGAATTCATTAAATTTAAATACGCGTTAAGATTGCGAATACTCAATGGAATCTCCCTGATTGCACTGAGTATTCGCAATACAGCCTGCGAGCATTGTATGTTGATATCCATCAGTTCCAAATGTTATCTCCTTTTCAACGGTGTATCATTAATTTTCGAGTTTGAGCAGTTCCATAAGGGATCCCGTTTAATACCTTTGCATGAAGTTAAATTAGTTTCTGAAATGCTGAATTTCGTTTTTAAACGTGAATGGCGTCTATATTTAGGGCACCAGGTAGCATTTTGTTGAGCTTTACGGAAAATGTAACTGCTTCGGACCATTATATCTCCTAACGTAATGTACACAAACTGGAAAAGTTTACAGTTATTTTGTCGAAAATGAGGTGCCATTTCGGAATATATAAAAATAGTTTCAATATTTTTGTGGCGTATGTAATATTACTGCATGTAGTAGAAAAATCCCTATTCTCCAAAGGCGATCAAAAAATTAATAAATAAATAAATAGGTAAATGCTTTATTAGTACTTTTAACAAGACATAAAAAATCACAGCGAGTTATTTTCCTTATATACATAGTATAATGTATAAGAAAAGTATTCTGACGGGGGTTGAAAATTCGAATTCGAGTTTTCGACGGGAGAGCACGTTTCAAGCGTCCCTGATCACGACTCGAACATTTTTGAGGTGATGTCTATGTGTGTGTTTGTGTGTGATTGTGTGTGTGTGTGTGTGCGTGTGTCAGTGAGACTCTGGAGACTATATCTCACAAACGAATGTAGCGATTCGAATGAAATTGTTCACAAAAATAACAATCCGTGAATACTGGAAGCCTGTTATTTTTAAACATAATCGAATTGAATAGAACCTCTCTAAATTTTTGAGTGAAATTAAAAAAAAATCATCAAAAAATCAAAACTTTTAATAAAGATACGCAAATAGACATTTCTCATGTAATTCTTAAATACATTTAAAAAAATATAATTGTTGAGAAACATGTTCACTTTTCATATGTAATATCATGCGTTAAATTTGGTGACATCATCCTCGTGGATCTAGCTCGTTCCATTCATGAGAAAATATACTTTTAGTAATGCTTTTGTATTTTCAAGCTATTAGTCATGTATCTGCTATAAGAATAACTTATTTATAAGTCCATAACGCTTGACGAGATTTTGGCGACGAATTTTGCTGAATATCGCCAACTTTGCGACTTTTTTTAATGTTGCCAAACTAACGAAAATCTCGCGAACTGGATAAAAATGACGACTAATTGACGAAAATTCAATTTCTTGGAAGGAATATAAATATGTACTATAATAATAACGTATTTATTTTACTGTAAAAGTAGTAAATTCATTGCATTATATAAGGAGATTCATGTGCTCCCCACATCAGATTTTTTATCATTATTACTAGCCGTTCTCAAAAGATACAATTTTTACATAAGCTGCAATATCTTACAAAGTAAGCAAACGAACGTACATAAAATTTGGTATGATTTTTAATGTTTAAAAATTATCTACAGTGTTATAATTTTAGTGGTTAAAAATAGCGATATTTCAATAAGGAAAGTCACATTTGCCAGATTTACTGAACTGTTATTTTGTATAACGTTCCAGAAAGTATAAAATACAACATGCACAATTTTATTTATATACTCTAATGTGTATGTATATCAGGTAAAACAAAGACATTTTGAACGTAACTAAAACGTTTTCCCGACAATATATTTAGCAAAAAAAAAAATCTTCCAATTCCTGCAATACGGAAGGCATTCTCTTTAATACAAAGAATACAAATAGTAGAAATGAATTCGTTAAATTAAAATATGCATTGACGTTGCGAATACCCTGTAGAAATTGATGTTGTTGGGTCCTGAGCCAGGCTCGAAATCGAAATCTAGAGCGTACAAGACCGACTTTATAAGGTTAGGTCAAGATGAATTATAATTCGGGTACCGATTCCTAGCATCTTCGATCGATGCTTTTGAGAGGAACAGAGTCGTCTGCTGCCAAACACTCCACCCCCTGATGAGCAACTTGGTCGAACTGGGGACCCAGAGTATACAAAACCGACTTAAGGTTAGATCAAAAGCTAGCTTCTGCTCTGAACTTATAATTCGGGTACTGATTCCTAGCATCTTCTATCTCAATGTTTTTGGCAGGAGCAGAGTTGTCTGTTGCCACACACTCCACCCCTTGATGAGAAACTTGGACGAACTGGGAACCTAGAGCATACAATACCGACTTTATAAGGGTAGATTTAAAGCTAGCTTCTGCTCCGAACTTATAATTCGGGTACTGATTCCTAGCATCTTCGATTGATATTTTTGGCAGAAGTATAGACGACTGCTACCACACACTCTACCCATGATGAGAAACTTGGTCGAATTTCAGTGAGGAAGGGTCCCCCAAAAAACACCCTTCGCTTCCCTAGCCCAAAATTCAGACGGGAGCTGAATAGCCGGGACGCGTGTCGTAACTCCTCGTGCGGCTACGTGACGTAATTTGTAGTCATCCTGGAGAGAGGAGTGGTCGGTGCTTCTGGCTTAGTTTGGTGCTACCATCTCGTGTTGTTGGCGTACATTAGTTGTCCAGTTCACCACTGTAGGAATTGATGTTATTGGGTCCCTTGGCAAGATCAAACTCGGAGGAACATAGAGCTTATAATGCCGACATTATAAGGTTAGACCTAAAGATAGATCCGAAATTATAATTCGACTACTGATCCAAGCATCTTCGATCGATGCTTTTGGCAGCAGTAGAATTGACTGCTGCCAGAACCTAATGGAATCTCGCTGATTGCATTGAGTATTCGCAATTGAATTATCGAGTATTGTATGTTAGATAACCATCAGTACCAAACGTTATCTCCTTTTCAACGGTGTATCATTAATTTTCGTATTTGAGTAGTTTCGCAAGGGATGCCTTGGAATACTTTTGTATGAAGTTGAATTAGTTTCTGAATCGTTCATTTTCATTTTTATACGCAAATAACGCCTTTGTTTTGGTTACCAGGTTGAATTTTATTGAGCATTGCGGAAAATATAAACGCTGTGGACGGTTATATCTCCGAAGATAATACATACAAACAAACACTTTATACTTATTTCTT
This sequence comes from Amaurobius ferox, assembly GCA_951213105.1. Lineage (NCBI taxonomy): Eukaryota > Metazoa > Arthropoda > Arachnida > Araneae > Amaurobiidae > Amaurobius > Amaurobius ferox. The sequence continues at coordinate 51,635,207 of OX578143.1, read as the reverse complement.
CGAAAATCGTATGCAATTTATGAATATATAAAATTAGTTATAGTACTTTAATATTTTGTACTATTTTTTTTCAAAAGAAAGAAATACAAATTTTTGTCCCAGCGAGTTTTCTCTCTCTTTGTCTAATTTTACTCAGAAGATAGAAATAGTGAAAGTCAAAAATGTGCTGTACGATACACCGGTATGACCACCCAGCCGTATGTAGGCCTAAAATGAACCCCTTCGCACGAACATTCAAATACTGAAAAGGAACTCGGCATCGTCGGCCTGGCATCTCTTCAACAGCACGTAACTTTTGAAAGGGAAAACAGCTCTGGAAAATAGTTTGCGTAGGCGATAGACAGTAACAACTGTTGGCTCATCTGTCGTTTCTATCCATTTTATCCCGTGCTCTAATCACGTGCCCTACTTGCATTTCTGATCATTTGCGTACATCGAACAGCTGCATTTATCTCTCAATTTGCATAATTATACGGTCAAAGTTTGATGGTGTTGTATTTTCTATGTCGGGTAGTGTACTTTGCCTATGCATTATATGTGTAGTGAAAGTAAACCTATATACGTACGTATGGAAAATAAAAATCTGATGTGGGCAGCACATGACTTTAATTATATAATGCAATGAATTTACTACCTTTACAGTAAGAAAATTCATTATTTTTATAGTAGTTATTTATATTCTTTCCAAGATATTGAATTTTCGTCAATGAGTCGTCATTTTCCATGTCGTCATCATCAATGAGTCGTCATTTTCCATGTCGTCATCATCAATGAGTCGTTATTGATTTAGCGTCATTTTTATCCATTTGGCGAGTTTGTCGTTAGTTTAGCAACATTTGAAAAAATCGCCAAGTTGGCGAAATTCCACCAAATTTTCGCCAAAATCTCGCCAAGCGTTATGGACGAAGTAATAAGTTATTCTTACAGCAGATAAATGACTATTGGCGTTCAAATACAAAAATATTACTCAAAGTATATTTTTTCATGAATGGAACGAGCTAGATCCACGAGAATGATGTCACCCAATTTATCGCATGGTATTACATATGAAAAGTGAACATGTTTCTCAATAGGAAATATTTTTTTTCCATTTTATATGACTTTTTGATAATTTTTTTTAAAAATCTGCAATATCTCGAGAACGGTTCATGTTAGCATTCTAAAATTTATGTCAATCGTTTTCTAATGAAAAACTACATAAGAAATGTCTATTTGCGTAACTTTGTTAGCAGTTTTGATTTTTTGACGATTTTTTCAAAATTTCACTCGAAAATTTAGGGGGGGGTTCTGAACATTTGATTGCATATAAAAACAATAGTCTTCCAGTGTTTGCGGATTGTGATTTTTATACCAAATTTCGTTTCAATCGGTCCATTCGTTCGTAAGTTATCGACTCCACAGTCTCACTGACACACACACACACACACGCACGCACACATACTTTCACACACACACACACACACGCACTCACACGCGCACACGCACACAGACATCACTTCAAAAATGTTCTATTCGTGATCAGGAATACTTGAAACGTGCTCTCCCTTCGAAAACTCGAATTCGAATTTTCGACCCCGTCACAATACTTTCTTTATACATTATGTATATAAGAAAAGTAAAAACATTACTCGTATGAAGACTTTTATAATAAAACAACTATCTGTGGAATTCTATGCTATACCGCAGCTATACAGAAGCGCATATAATGACTAAGAGAGCTCTATATATTATGACTAAGCTCCAAGTATATATTATGACTAAGCTTCAAGTATATATTATGACTAAATTCTAAGTATAATGACGAAGTTTTAAGTATATATTTGATTAAGCTTCAAGTATATATTATGACTAAAATAGCTTCAAGTACATATTATGACTAAAATAGCTCCAAGTACATATTATGACTAAGATAGCTTTAAGTACATATTAGGACTAAGAGAGCTCTAAGTTTATATTATGACTAAGCTCCAAGTATATATTATGACTAAGCTGTATAATGACTGAGCTTTAAGTATATATTTGATTAAGCTCTAAGTATATATTATGACTAAAATAGCTCCAAGTACATATTATGACTAAGATAGCTTTAAGTGCATATTATGACTAAGATAATTCTAGAAAATGTTTGGTATTTCCCTTTACATACTATTCACAATCTGTAAGACTTGTATTGATTTTGATTCTTTTTTTACCCGGGAGAAGATGTTGTGTTTAAATGAAATATTTCGAGGATAGAAATTTTTAATCCTTACTGAGATTAATTCCACGTTTTATTGTGTGTAAATGAAGAAAAAATAATACATATATAAAAGCAAGCAGACAAAAACTTCAGTCTGTAGAGAGTTACTATGCTATCAGTTTTTTATACTATTTTAAAGCGTTGTTAATGCAGAAAATTTTAATAAAAAGCAAATATACTCTGTAGAATTTCGATAAGATATTACTTTTGCAGGAAATGTCGAGGAAAATAAAAAAGGGTATTGTAATTGAATTTTTAATAAAGAAAAATCACTAAGGCTTGATGATTACAATAGGAAATTTTGAAAGTAAACAAAAGGGGGGGGATTAAAGTTTAGGATTTTCGGATATAAAAATAATTTCACGGCTGTTATTCTAATTTTATGTTTAATACGATGACATTCTACTTGTTCTTTAGACCGCTAGATGAAAGAATGCATAAAGACTGGGTACAGATGATATAGATTCCCTGTCATACATCCGTCTGCAAGATTTCCGCTTCTAATATCCAAAAAACCATGCTACCCACTCGCCTCCCCCGATCAGTATTATTAAATATTATACGACCCATTATCGAAACGTAATGAATAACGACCTCTTAACAAAACGTAATCAATTTGCGATCCCCTAGACCCCCTAATAAAATGTATATGTCCCATGAACAATAAAGCTTACTGTATTTTAAATCAAGGATGTTAAATTAGTAATTCTCACTCAGTAACAAGTGTTATCAAGGAAATTGAAATATTCTTGAAAATGCGGAAGTTTCGCCAAATTTGTGATATCTTCCGAAAAATGCCAATTTGGCGATGTTTCTCCACACTTCACGCCAATGGGGACAGAAGACAGAGAAAAGAGATATTTTAACATAGTATCAGCTATTATACATAACATTGCAAGTCAAAAATGAACTTAATTTTCTCTGTTACAATCCTGATTTGTAAACGAGGAAGGGAGAATAAATAAAGACGGCGTCACATGCACAAAATATTGTAATCTGAAGAATGATAATAAAGTTATAATCTTCCTGAAGTTCTGTATCGAATGAAAAATTAATAAAATCGTGAGAGGAAGTTTTAAATTAATAAATCAAATACCTTTTTCAGATTATGAAATGTTTTCTAATTAATGAAATACTAATATATAATGTAGACAGCATTATTAGAAATCTACGGTAAGTTGCGCTTAAGAAATTGTACGTACATAAGCATGCTAAAGAATTAATTAGATGACATTTAAGGTTAGGTATTTAATATATATTCGATATTCTCATAACATATGCACACATTAAAACAGTAATTGGAACACAGATCAGGTAATGATTATAACTTAATTTTAAAATGAGTATGACTGTAACTTTGATTACAGCAGATGCTTAAAATGTAGTGCAATATTGTATTGGTATATGAGTAGCATATATTCCAAATTTTATTTTATTCGATTAAGCATTTTTGAAAAAATATGACGGTTCCAACACAAATGCAATATTTTAACAAACTTCGATATCGTGACAAAATTATAACGTAAATAAGATATTTAGTTTTACTAGATCTCGGTAAAATTCTATAGGCCTTTATGGTGATAGCAATTAAAAAAATCTGATGTGGGCAACACATGAATTTCCTTATATAATGTAATGAATTTACTACTTTAACAGTAAAAAAATAGGTTTTTCTTATAGTAGATACTAGTATTCTTTCCAAGATATTGAATTTTCGACAATTGGTCGTCATTTTCATTGATTTAGCGTCATTTTTATCCATTTGGCGAGATTTTCGTTAATTTGGCAACATTTCAAAAAGTCGCCAAGATGGGGACATTCCGCCAAATTCGTCGCCAAAATCTCGCCAAGCGTTATGTACTAAGAAGTAAGTTATTCTTACAGCAAATAAATGACTATTGGCGTTCAAATACAAAAGTATTATTCAAAGTATCTTTTTTCATGAATGGAACGAGGTAGATCCACGAGAATGATGTCACCCCATATATCGCGTGGTGTTACATATGAAAAGTGAACATGTTTCTCAATAGGAAATATATATATATTTTTATTTTATATCACTTTTTGATAATTTTTTTGAAAAATGTACAATATCTCGAGAACGGTTCATGTTAGCGTCCTAAAATTTATATCAATCGTTTTCTAATGAAAAATTACATAAGAAATGTCTATTTGCGTAACTTTATTAGCGGTTTTGATTTTTTGACGATTTTTTCAAAATTTCATTCAAAAATTTAGGGGGGTTCTGAACATTCGATTGCGTATAAAACAATAAGCTTCCAGTGCTTACGGATTATGATTTTTGTACCAAATTTGGTTTGAATCGGTCCATTCGTTCGTCAGTTATCGTCTCCACAGACTCACTGACACACACACGCACACACATACTTTCACACACACACACACACATGCTTTCAAACTCACACACACACAGACATCACTTCAAAAATGTTTGATTCGTGATCAGGGATGCTTGAAACGTGCTCTCCCGTCGAAAACTCGAATTCGAATTTTCGACCTCGTCACAATACTTTTCTTATACATTATGTATAAGGAAAGTAATAATCATACAAAATGTTAGGTAATTCATTTAATTATTTGAAAAAATTATTGTCTCAAGTGGAAAAGAAATATCTTTAGAGTATTGATCCAGTTCGTAATATCTACTAACTACATATGTCCACGTGCTTGACTTCTTGAAAGCACTTACGAAACACTTTAATTATTTTATAATAATGGACAAACTTAAATTATTATTTACGGGACATATTTAAATTACTAATTATGATTGGATGTATGTAAGATTCGCTTCCGCGAGAATATTAAAATTAATGTGTAAAGTGCTATTTCAGCGATTATTTGTAACATTAAGAGAAATAGGGATATTCTGTTACGGATTGTTATAAAAAAAACATTTCAAGGATAGATATATGATTTTTTTTTTGTTGGTATTAAAATTGAAACTGCGTGATTATATATCCGGCCATTAAATAACTTATTTGAGTGAAAAAAAAATTAAAACGTCGCTTCAATATTATACATAACTCTGCATTTTTACTTGTCCATTGAAAAAGTATTGTTTTCACGAAAATTTTCGATTTCAAAATTTTGATGCCTTTTTATGTTTTAAAACCTCCTGAACACGTTTTGAATATTTTTAGAGTGATGTCCGTCTGTTCTTCTGATGTCTGTGATCGATTTCTTATGTATCAGTCACAAATATTAATGGATTTTCACGAAGTTTTATATCCGGCTTTGATATAAAAAAATTTAATGTGAGCAGCACATGACTTCCTTACATAATGCTACAGACTTACTCCTTTTATAGTAAAAAATTATGTATAAGATCCACGGTGCTGTGTTTTTAACGTTGAATTGTACATTTGGCGATTTTCCAGATGAAAACATGTAAAACTATTTCGAAATACCCAATTAACGTATCTATGGCGCAACTCTAAATAAACAATAATCAATATTAATAGCATCCTCAATAAGCGATATAGTCCGTATATTAAAATATTGAAATAATTGATTCATCAACTAGGCGTTATTTTTATTAAATTAGCGTCATTTTTGAAATATTCACGATATTTTCGTCAATATGGGGCAAAATATCGCCAAGTTGGCGATACATTGCTAGATTATTCATCAAGTTAACCAAATGCATCACCAAGTTTTACAGACACACGGAGAGAAAAGCATTTCTTATATACTAGAAGATGTGCTTGTTATAAAACGGAAATCAGATTTTGCGAAGCATTACTTCCCATATGGCGATTTTTTTTTATCAATTTGGCTTTTGATTTTTATCAATTTGGCAACATTTTTGTCACTTTGGCAACATTTAAAATAATCGCCAAATTGGTGACGTTCCGCTAAATTTCTCTCCAAGCGTTACGGCGATAAATGGTTATTCTTATAATCTACTCTTATATTCTTTCCAAAATAATGCACTTTCATCAATTAGTCGTCATTTCACTGATTCATCGTCAGTTTCTTGAATTTTGCGAATTTTTATCAATTGGGTCACATATTCATCTATTTATATTTAAAAAGTCATCAAGTTGAAGATATTCCGACAAATTCGCCACTAAAATGTTGCCTACCGTTTCTGACAGAAATTAGGTTATTATTATAGCTGATTCTTATATTCTTTCCTAGATATTGAATTTTAGTCAATTAGTCGTCATTTTCATTGATTTAGCGTCATTTTTATCAATTTGACGACAGTTTGGTCAATTTGGCAACATATAAAATGTCACCACATTGGTGACATTACGCCAAATTCGACACTAAAATCTCGCCAAGCGTTATGGATGGAGAAATAAGTTATTCTTGCAGTAGATAAATGACTATTGGCGTTAAAATACAAAAGTATTACTCAAAGTATTTTTTTCCTGAATGGAACGAGCTAGTTCCACGAGAATGATGTCACCAAATAAATCGCACGTTATTATTTATGAAAAGTGAACATATTTCACAATAGTTAATAATTTTTATGTTCTATATGATTCTTTAATGTATTTTTTTAAATATGCAATATCTCAAGAACGGCTCATGTTGGCTTTATAAAATTCATGCCAATCGTTTTCTAATGAAAAATTACATAAGAAATAACTATTAACTTAACGTTATTAATGGTTTTGATTTTCTGATGATTTTTCAAAATTTTACTAAGTTCTAAAAACGTGCTTTCCAGCGCAGAAGAACAAGGTCTGTTTAAGGGTCTCCTTTTTCTCAGAGCAAGAAGGACATTTTTTGGAGCTAGCTAGGTGAAATTTATTCAAGTTGGTCTGGGTGACTATGGGACCTATCCTAGCCTTAACAACAAAAAGGGACAGCATTTTAGGGAATTTTCTGATATAAATAAGATCATTTGGATCCCTTTGAAAACAAAGGACTTGACGATTAATTCCAATTTTATTCCAAGAATTACGTCAGAGTAACCGAATCTTTCTTTTGATCTTGCTGAAACGCCTAGAGAGGGCGACTTTCGGCGACTTCGACTCATGCAATTGTGAATTGCAATTTAACCAAACTATCATTCACAAACCGAACTAAGTGCAATTTTGTTTCCGTGTTAACCGCAATGTGTGAAAGCCCCAGGCCGTCCGACTCGTCCAGAGGACTTAGAGTATCTATTTAACCCACTGAAATATAATACCTTTGTCCTTTAATTTTACAAGAATATGTCTAATTTCTTCAATTCTAAAGTAATAGTTACCTAGCCTGTGTCAGCAAAGACACCGAAGAGCGGCAAAGGAATTAGTTAAAAGAGCGATCCTCAAAGGAGAGGAAACGATTAAAATAAATGTTATTAAAATCTTAAATACATATTTTAAAAAGGTTTTATTGTTATTGGTATGTGACGGTATATTTTAAATTATAAAAATATTATGTATAGCCAATTGTTATAATAAAATAATGATGGTACGTGTATATCTTCTAATAGCATTTTAGGGCTTTTATTGGCATATGTCGATCTAACTTTATATCACTTTCAATTTGGTATGTATTAACCCAATTAAATATATTTTTGTAAATTAATTTACAAACGAGACATGGATGCTTTATTCTTCAAATCTGCCTATGAAGATAAATTTTTATAACGAGAACAGAGTCTTTTATTTATTTTATTCTGTTAAATTAAAAATTTTAATATAATGTTTTGAATAGCAATGTCACCTAGAATACTATAGGAATTTGCACATAATTGTAAATTGTACGCTACTTTGTATTATATATTCCGTTCGAAGAACAGGTATACTTCTAGTATTAAATAAAATAATCAAATCTAAGTTTAATGGGAACAATGAGCTATGCTATTGAACATAAGTTAGTGAATGGCAGACGACAGCCTAAGTAGGAAAATATATATTAGGCTAAATTCGTAATTTTTCATAACTCGCGGCGTTATATTCAGTGAATATATCACCTCGTGGATCACCTGAAACACTGTATTGAAACCCTACACTTCTGCAGAATAAACTTTGAAAAACGCTGCATTAAACAATGCTCTACATTGTAATTGGCTTTTTTAGATATCTCACTTTGACGAGTTTCTTATTCTAACGTATTATGTTCTCCCCTAGCGGTACTGCAATCCTTTATATTGGACTAGAAATAATTACTTTATAATAGATAGACGCAATGTGTACACTCGTGGACATTTCCTTACGAAATGATGGAGTGCTTAAGAACTTTCCTAGGAACAATATATTTATTAACACCTCTTAAAACGTAAAATATTCTCCATTTAGAATAGACTTAGAATAGACATTTTGAACAAACTTTCATTTAGAACAGAAAAATCTTACATAAACATTAAATTAATATCTGTATAAATTATGTCTTTTGAATGGAGAAATGCAATTGAATGTGAATCATAAAAGTTATGTGTGCATTATCTTGAAGGATATTCACCGAAATCTCGCCGATTTGAATTAGAGCTGCAGCATACGCTTAATATCCGTCAAGCACAAAGTATCTCCCATTCACCAAAGTATCATTAATTTTCGCCTGAGAACAGTTAAGCTACGGAACCTATTGTATATGTTTGTATGCATTTGAATTAGATTTTTTTTCTTTCTGGTGGAAGTTTTTATGGGGGACTTTGTTATTATTTTAGCATTGTTTGTTTTATTGAGTAGTTACAAAACATGTAATAAATAAGTAATGACTGTGAAAAAAAATGTGGAATGTGATATATTTAATGACCCCCCCCCCCTCTGATATTCTCTAGAACTTCATGCTGATTACATATCAATTATCATCCCAGCTCTATCTATAGCCTATGAGTCGTGTCAAGGACATTTTTAAAATTTTAAAAGTGGAAAAATAATCGAAGGTGGTAATCTTTAGTAAACACCCCACCCCCTTCAAAATGCGACGTGGAATCCATATCAGTCATTATCTAAGCTTTGTCTATAACCAATTCTGAGAAATATATGTTTCAAGGAAAATATTTGAACCGAAAGTAGAAAAAAAAAACTGAAAGTGAAAATTCTTTCTCCATAATTTGATACTGAATCCATATAAGTTGTCGTCTAAGCTCTATCTATAGCTTATTTTGAGAAATATATGTTTCAAGTAGAATAAAAAGTTTTGAACCGAGAAATAAGCAGAAACAGGAAACCTTATTAAGCCCCTATCTCCTTCAGAATTTGAAGCAGAATCCACATTAGCCATCTATCTCTGTAACAGATTCTGCGAAACAAAAGTTTTAATGCAAAATATTTCACAGTACAATGTTATAGCAAAACTTTTGCTTCCAATAAGCTGCATTTGTATAAATTCACTTCAAACATCTGTTTCCTCAACTTAATTCTGATGCTCACATTTAATGCAAAGGATCATGCTAGGGGATTACATATAGTCCTTATAACATTACTATAACTTTGTTAGAATCTATGATACTGAGCACAGCTTTATGTTTCAACTAAAGGTCTCAACAACAAAGAGTTCCATGAAGCCTTCTAGCATATGCAGCAATCAATGATGTCCAGACGTCTAAAAGACTTTCTGAGAATAGTTTGCAATATATTTGCTACCGCATATAGCAGCCAAGATGAATACAAACAATTTTTCTTTATACGACATAATCCTGATAAACATTTCCAAGAGGCTTAAAGATATATTCAGAAAATGGCAATATTATGTTGCACCTGATAAATATTGTTCTGCTTTAAATACATCACAGCGAAGCTTATCGCAGCATTCCTTTATTTTCATATAATTTTACACATATTTTTAGAATTTTGTTGTGGTGGCGAAGTTTTAAAATACGCCAAGTCGCCTAATGAAAATGTTTCTAAACTGAAAATGATATATATATTCAGTTGAATACTTATGTTACTTATGAATAATAAAGTTTAAAATGACGTATTATATCAACTTAAAAAATCTGATGTGGGCAGCACACGACTTTCCTTATATAATGTAATGGATTTACTACTTTTACAGTAAACAAAATAGGTATATCTTATAGTGGATGCTTATATTCTTTCCAAAATATTGAATTTTCGACAATTAGTTGCCATTTTCATTGATTTAGTGTCATTTTTATCCATTTGGCAAGATTTTCGTTAATTTTGCAACATTTGAAAAAATCGCCAAGTTGGTAACATTCCACCAAATTCGTTACCAAAATCTCGATAAGCGTTATGGACGGAGAAATAAGTTATTATTATAGCAGATAAATGACTATTGGCGTTCAAATACAAAATTATTACTCAAAGTATTTTTCTCATGAATAGATCTACAATAATGATGTCACCAAATTTATCGCATGATATTACATATGAAAAGTGTTTCTCAACAGTTAATATTTTTTTTAATTTATGGGATTTTTTGATACGTTTATTTAAAAAATGTGCAATATCTCAAGAACGGTTCATGCTAGCGTTCTAAAGTTTATGTCAATCGTTTTCTACGGAAAAATTACATAAAAAATGTCTATTTGCGTAACTTTATTAAAGGTTTTGATTTTTTGGTGGTATTTTCAAAATTTCACTTGAAAATTTAGGGGGGTTCTCAACATTCGATTACATTTAAAAACAGTAGGCTTCTAGTATTCAGGGATTGTGATTTTTGTACCAAATTTCATTCGAATCGCTCCATTCGTTCGTGACATATCGTCTCCACTGACTCACTGACACACACACACACACACACAGACATCACCTCCAAAATGTTTGATTTTTGATCAGTGATGCTTGAAACGTGCTCTCCCGTCGAAAACTCGAATTCGAATTTTCGATCCCGTCACAATACTTTCCTTATACATTATGTATATAAGGAAAGTAAAAATACACGAAGAAACTTGATTATGAGTCCGTAGAAGATGTCATGTGCTGCCCATATCAGATATTTTTCTATTCTTGGATTGAATAACTATTAACCTAAATACAAATTTGATTTTTTTTCTTATGTCGAAATACTTTTATGTTGATGAATCAAGAAGTTCATCATTTTGTTCTAGTATATTTAAAAGGAAATTTTCTCGTTGTGGCCGTAGAACAATAAATTAATCTCTGTAATACAATCAACTATCAATTTTACGTATAAGCATCTAAAATGCAAGCTTCTATCAACCAAAACACTTTATTTTATTGAAAAGTGCAAAATATATATTTTGAAATACTTGTTCTAATAATTAGCAAAATCTGTAGTCGTACAGAGTCTAATCTTACATTTATCAATAGCAGAATGACTCATGACTAATTAAGTATATAAATTTTATAAAAAAAATCGTTGGATGGTTTGTGAGTTAAGGTGAATACATACATTGCTCCTTCAGATACACACGCAGATATTGCGCTGGATAATGCATTGCGGAACGCTTGGGGTCGTGACTCTATTTGGGGTCGTTATTATATTGGGGTCGCGACTCTATTTGGGGTCGTGACTCTATTGGGGTCGCGACTGTATTTGGGGTAGCGAGGGTTTATTAAGAGATCCCCGATATTTTGTAATGATGGAGGAGATGATACGAAATAAGTTTATTTTTGGTTCAATATATAGATTTAAAATGAAATCTCACATAATGGCTGTTAAACATTTTGCGTAAACCTTTTTATTAGCAGTGCCTTATTTTTTCGAAATATCCTACATACTCTTTCTAGCTAGATGTAGCATTACGACATTTTTAATTGCTAAATGTGAAAAATATTAAACGAATATAAAATAAATGATTTTTTAAAAATTTACATCTAATTATAATTTTAACCCCTTATTTTATTTACATGGATATTTTATTTACAAATGCACAATGAAAACACCTAAAATTACCCATTTCGTCTTCACATTATGAACAACTATCTCCCAGTGAATGAAGTAAATCTGCATTCAAGCGTAGTTCTCGTGGAACTATTTTTTGATTACCACATTGTATATCCATAATTTTACAACGAACGCGGCGGTACATTTGCAAGTTGCTGACTAAGTTTTTGCAGGAATCATATTTATACTAGTGCTGTTAAGTGTAATTCATTCCATTTTACCCATTCCGGTCAAATTCATGAAGTTTTCCTTGTGAGATATATTTTGAGTGCTTTTTTTTATTCTATTCAACGTTTTCTAACTACTTTACTCACTTGTAACACGCTGAAAATAAACTCATTGCCATAAAACCTTGCTCACCAAGAACGAGTTGTCAGAATCGAACGAAATTTTATATATGTAAGTGATATAAGTAAGTGATATAAGTAAGTGATACAAAATCAAAGCAAAAGGATCATTTATTATAGGGAACACTGCAAATTAATGGAGGTTATAGTATCCTGCTGGGCCACCTTCAGCATGAATACACGATGCAATACTGGCGGGCATTGAGGAACACAGATCCCGTATGGTGTCCTGCGTCATCTGATTCCACAGATGTTGTAAACGCGCCACTAGTTCGTATAAACTCGTAGACTGTCCAACTTGCCATCCTATGTGATCCTAGACATGACCTATCGGTGACAAATCTGGGGGATCGAGCAGGCTCGGGAAGGGTGGTAAGGTGACGGAGGCATTCCTGTGACACCCTTGCTGTGTGTGGCCGAGCATTGTTCTGTTGAAAAATGCCTCCTGGGAGCCCTGCCATGAGTGGCAACACATGGGGTTGAAGGATGCCCCGAACGTACTGCTGAGCTGCCATGATTCCGTGGATTAATATTAGAGGTGACCGGGTGTCGTATGCGACGGCTCCCTAAACCATCACACCAGCTGTGGGAACGGTATGAAGCTGTAAAGCAAGGACGGATTGATGCGTTCACCACGGGGTCTCCACATACGCACACGGTTATCATCACTGTCCAAATTGAATCTCGATTCGTCGCGGAAGACGACCTGGATCCATTTGGTTGCTGTGCAATTCCGTCGAACGCGACACCATTCCAAACGGAGGCGACGGTAGGTGGGTGTCATTGGCAGAATACGTAATGGGCGATGCGATACCAAATGTCCTTCAGCCAAACTCCTAGGGATGGTATGACAGACAAGGGGCCCATAGTGAAGGTACTGCCTGTATCTGGATGGCGGACAATGATGCAATTAGCGCTATACGTGTATGTCGAGTAAAATGACGGTCTTCGCGGCTATTGGTGTGCCGAGGGCGTCTTTAACCTGGCCTCCGTGTATGCAACCTCTATCTCGTCCACTGGCCCCTACACCTCCTCACAGTAAAGTCAAAACGGCCTAGGTGGTGGGCTACGGGTCTAACTGACTACCCGACTTCCATCATCCCGATGATTCTTCCCCTCTCGAACTATGACAGCTGATCATATTGTCTTCGATGGTGGCGGAACGGCATCCCTAATGAAAAAGCGTCCCTCTGCAACAGATTAAGTATAGTGAAAAAGCCTCTGCTTACCTTTTTCTCCGCCAAGGAGAACGAAGTTAAACGCCCTTTGGTGGCATTACGCAATGCGCAGTCACACTGTATTTCTAAACATTTGCATATCTGTCTGATACGTACCTTCATGCCATGGTTCGTTACAACTCCACAATTACTTCTTGCTGCTCAAATTTTTATGGCAATGAGTGTACTAAAACATTCTTGCTTTAGCATTCATGTATAAAATATGCTTATATTATTGGGCTGATTTATTAATATTTCATTATTTTCAAATTCTTATAGACTTATGTATACTCGCCGTTGTATTTATAAAAAAAATTGCGGAATTTAAAATTATTTCTTTACGTTCAAATATTTATACCTTATATCTTACCAATATCTTAGCTTCCATCGTTTCGAAATGTCAAAAATATACTTTCATCCGATCAAAAATTTATTTTGTAAGTGATAAATATATTTATTTGAAGACGTGTTGTCATTTTGTGTTTTCACTTCCACGACTCAGATTTCCAGACGATACTCAAGAAAAATGTCTGATTTTTTACAGACAAAAAAAAAATAGATATTTTAAGTAAAGATTTTTTTTTTTCAAATTACAAACTGTCAATGTGGGTTTGCAGATGTATATGTATGTGTACACTCATGTGTGTATGAATGTGTGAGAATAGTTTTCATGACATTCTAAACAGAACAACGTGATTTTAAATAGCGATTTTAGCATCGAGAACGGGAGTTAAAGATGATATGATAATTCCAAGCACATGGTAAACGATAAAAATGTCATATTGATTTTTACGTTGTCATACCATGTAATATAGTATAGAGACAGTATTATTTTCATGAAAATTTTCGAATTCGAAATCTTAATGTCAATATATGTTTTAAGACCGTCTGAACACGTTTTGACTAATTTTGTAGTAATGTCTGTAGGGGGTACACGATAGCAGCCACAAATATTAATGAATTTTGACGAAACTTTATATCCTACTTTGCTATAAAAGAGCCTAGATTTGGATGGATAAAATGTTTTTAAAATTCGAGCATAACTTCGAAATTTTTTGGAAATTTTATATTTTTCAACAAGGAAGCATAGGATAAAATTTGACATAACCATGTCTAAAAGGATTTAATTACTTGTCAATGATCACCAGACTTCAAATAATTCCGAAATTCAATCATTGTGGTGAGAAATAGCCTGGATGCAATTCTTTTGTTTGTGACGTCATTATCCCATCGGGGGTGAGTTACCTCGTCCCCGGGTGTACACTGTCATGCATGGTATCAACTGAAATATTTTTTCAAGCTAGTTTAAAGTGAAGATTAACACACTATAATTGTAACCATTTGGATCCCTGACACCGATTTTTCAAAAAATTTCTTGTAAAAATTAGATAATAAAGCTACTAAAAGGGATTTTGGGGTGAGAAAGCCGAGTTGAACAAAATTCAATTAATCATTCAATGTATTTTTTCCCATATAAATCTTTAGAGGTTTATTTATAAATTTTTTGAGATTCACACTTAAACTCTCACCTTAAAGCAATGTTTTTTAAAGAAAAATTCGTAATGTACAAGAGGGGGGGGGGTGAGGGTCCGAGTATTTATTATTCAGAAAAATTTTGGAAATATATAGCTGTTTAAAATATAGCTGTTTTAGAAAATATCTTGAATTTTGCATCTCTATGTGGGTGGGAGTGGGGTGGGGATATAGTCTATTTTTAGATAACTTAACCACGAAATCTAAGCTCTAATGTAGAAATGTTCAACTGCTGTCCATCGAGCAATGACAATGCATATCTATATAAATAAAAATGAAAATCTGTCTGTCTGTCTGTCTGTCTGTCTGTCTGTCTGTTTGTCACACCATCACGGGAGAACGGCTGAACCGAATTTGATGAAATTTTGTGGGTAGCCCAGAAATAGCCCCACTTAAAATTATATCCGGGTTTTGAGTTTTTACGACCAGTGGTTCTCGAGATATTAGTAAAAAACGAAATTTTCGTTTGTCTCATCATCACGGAAAAACGACTGAACCGAATTTAATGAAATTTGGTGAATAGCCTTGAAATATCCCCCCATAAAGGTTGTCCAAGTTTCGAGTTTCTAAGATCTGGGGTTGTCGAGATATTAAGGAAAAACGGAACTTTTTCCTAGGAGTTCTACTCCCTAACTCCGTGGTTTATACAAACGAAAAGCTTGAAAATCGTTTGAAAGTGAATTAAAATTTAATCTCTGAGTTTGATGGGAGATTTTTTGCGTTAATTAGTCACTTTCTGAAAACATGAATTGTTTGAAACATGATTTAAAGGGGAAATCTATCTCCATGGTTCATGGTTTATTTAAAACAAGCTTTTACGGAACAATGAGAAGTATAGAGAAATCAAAATCGTTATTTAATTTCGCAGTTTATGTTATAAGACATGACATATTTAACATGTTATAAGATTCTATCTTATATCATGTTACTCAGAAACGCAATTAAATTAAATCTGTCTGCTAATTTTAATAATTATTTTTTGAATAATAAATAAATGGATATAAAAATATATTTTAGAGAAGAACGATTTGATTTTTCTTATAGCATTTTTGACTGGATAATATCAATTACGGTCTTCAGGTTTAAAAATTATTATTATTTATATTTTCGGGGATTATTGATTCAAGGATTATTGATATTTTCAAGTTATTATGCAATTATTTTATTATGACAAAAATTGTTTAAACTCATATATTGTATGTTGTACGAATCTTCTACAAATACACGTGTATATCTTTTAATCTACGAGAATATAAGTAGTACAGTTATATTGACATATGTTTTGATATATATTGGCATATATTGGAATCAATTACGACCTTCTGGTATAAAGAGTACGGATATTATTGATGCTTTCAATTTATTACGTCATCTCTTTTATTTTGGCAAATATTTTTGAGACGCATATTGTAATACGGGTAATCTTCTACTAACACATTGGCATATTTTCTGATCTGCGACAATATAATTAGTACGGGGTTGCATATATTCATTCAATTCCTATTTTTTCTTCTGTAAATTTGCTTACAAAAGGGGGCAGGATGTTTTATTCTTCAGATCTGATCGTGAAGATAATTTTGCATAGTGAGAACATATATTCTTAAACTTCTCTTTAGGAGCAATAAATTTAATATTTTAACAGAATTTGCACGTGATTGCGAACTTTAAGTTTCTTTAAATTATACACTCCGTACGAATAACGGGTGTGCTGTTAGTGGTTAATAAATTTTAACATTTTAGGAGGATATATCATATTGCTCGGCATCGCAATTAAATTAAATGTGTTTGTTAATGTTTTTATTATTTTTTTTTCGATTTAAATAATAAATAAATGGATAAATGGATATGGGATCTTATGAATGGACGGTTTGATTTTTCTTTTAATTATATTAATTGTTGACTGCGTACATCAATTTCATTTATTTTGGCAAAAAGTTTTCAAGCTTATATCGTATTTTGCTACTAAACTCATATATTGTGTTTAGCCAATAAATTCATATAGCCGATTGTTGAAACAGGAAAAGAGTAGAGCGGGTATATCTTCTAATACAATTGTAGTGTTTTCATTTAGTATATTGAAACGGGATAAGAATGTTTCATTCAGATCTGCAAATTCAAAGCTACGAATTTGGAGGGATATCGCTAATTTGACAACTTTTCTTAACCTTTGCCAAATTGACGGAAATGTCGCCAAATTGATATAAACGACACACAAACAGCTGCCATAAACCTTCGGGTTGGTCGTGTGGCTTGGGTCTTCTACAGATCAATGAAATTTTTTTTTGTTTTGTTAGAAGAGAGTACTGAAATGATGTTTGGTTAGCATTTATCTGTCAGACCAACCATCCTACTTAGTAATACATTTAGCGAATTTTTAAAATGTCACCAAATTGATAAAAAAATTTTCAAATATATAAAAATATCTTGAAATTGATAAAATTGCGCTACATAAATGATATTAATTATTTTTTGTTAGGGGATAGTATTGTGATGATATTTCGTCAATTTGTCGCAAAGTGGAACTGTCAGTTCTACAGTCCCACTTGGCGATAAATTTGGCGATTTTTTAAAATGTTGCTAATTTGACGAAACTGTCGCCAAATGTTCCATAGAAATATAACTATTTAGACGATATTTTTTCTACCAATTTATTTGAAGCAAATGATATCATGTCGCTTAGCAACGGATTTAAATCCAATGTGTTTATGCGGCAGACGATTTTTATTAAATCCTTTCCGATTTGAATAATGAAGATATGTATATAAAATAAATTTCTTTGCCATTTCATTTTGGACTGGATAATATCAATTATACTCTTCAGGTTTAAACATTATTATTATTGATATTTTCCGGAATTATTGATTCAGGGATTATTGATATTTTTAAGTTATTACGCCATTGTTTTATTGCGGCAAAAATTGCTGACACACGCATATTGTACGTTGTACGAGTAATCTTCTAGGAATGCACGCGTATATCTTCTAACCTACGAGAATATAAGTAGTACAGGTATATTGGCATATATTTTGACATATATTGGTATATATATTGGAATCAAGTACAGTCTTCTGGTATGAAGATTAAGGGGATTAATTATATATTCAATTTATTACGTCGTCTGTTGTATTTTACCAAAAAACATTTGTGACTCATATTGCAAAACGGGTAATCTTCTACTAATAATCGGACATTATAAGTAGTACGTGTATATCTTCCCATGTAATTTTAGCACTTTAATTTTGACATATATTGGAATAAATGACTGTCTTCAGATTTAAAGATTACGGGTTTACTGGTATTTTCAATTTATACATGTAATCTACTAATACAGGTTATATTTTCTAATATTCGCGTATATAATTAGTACGGGTCCCATACAATTTCAACGCTTCTATTAACACTTTACAACAAAGTTGAAAAGTGTTTATGACTTTGTTCATTCTGTCTGTCTGTCTGTTCTGTCTGTCTGTCTGTCTGTCTGTCTGTCTGTCTGTCTGTCTGTCTGTCCGTTAGCACGATAACTGCCGTAAAAATGAGTTTATCAAAATGAAATTTTAGTATGTTGTTCAGACGGTCTGTAGGACCTATGGGAATATAAATAAATAATATCACCCAATTAGTTTTTTATTGAACCCGGGTTGAAAAAATGAAATACATTGAACCCTATGGGACCTAATTTTTCAAACATTTTTTAAGTAAATTTAAAATTCACGAATTGCTTCGAAATTTTTAGGAAATATTCACATTATCCCATAGAATATATAAAAAAAAATTCAGTAAAATATGTTAAGTAGTTTTTTAATTAAAAAAATTATTTAATATAGGGAAAAAAACAAATTCAATTAAATTCTGACTTTGGGATATCTTCCAGAAAGAAAAGAGAGAGATATTATATAATAAATATCTCTCCATCTGTTTAAACGTTTTGCATATGGGAGTGGCTTCATATTTTAAAATAAATTTGGTAGATAACAATTTTTCATTTTTTTAAAATTTTATATAACTCTTCATGATAAATTTAATTGATGGCATTTTAAATGCACTTTCCTACGTCCTAGAGAGTTAAAATTTGGTACACAGCTTAAATTTGTTGAACATTTTATTCGACAAAAATTTGATGGATCTTTAAATATAGATCATACATTTTTTTCGAAATGGCCTGAAAATAATCCCCGTTCACTTCTATAAATTATTGGTGTAATATTGTTAATTATTGTTTTATTAAAAATTCTGATGTGGACAGCACATGTCTTTCCCTGCAGACTCATATTCGTTCTCTTTATTTATTCAATGATAATTTGAGTTTATCTGCACAACATAAGTATTTTAAATGACATTGAATTTACACGTTAAACTTAAATTTGGTTCTCATTTGATAGCTGGACTTATTGTCAAAGGTGGCGTAGCGAAAACGCGAAAAAACTAGAATATCTCAAGAACGGCTAGTCCTAGAGTAATGGGGTTAGTCTTATTCTTTTTGTTGTCAAAAATCACATATAAAATAGGAATTTAATTGATATAATTGAGCACACGTAGTCTTTTATTTTTATATATAACGATTTTTGCTGGCCATTTCGCAAAAATAGCCCGTTCCTTTTTCCCGAATCGTAGTAGAATAACCTACAAATGATTTATATACAAAATTTTGTTAAATTTGGTATATAAATCACTTGTAGGTTATTGAAATATTATACTCCAAATTTTGTTAAATTTGGTTCATTAGTTTTTAGCTAGAGTGGATAAAGGCAATTTCTGCGGCCATTTCGCAAAGAAGGCAGATTCTTTTATTACGAATCGTACTATAATCTAATGAACATCAGGATTTCCCACAAAAAACATACCTACCAAATTGTATGAAATTCGGTCCATTAGTTTTTCAATTAGAGTGGATGTAATATCCACACAGACACACAGAAACATACACAGATACACCCTTACACACACAGACGTCTTCCTAAAAGTAGTTTTTTCGTGTTCTAGAAGTCCCAAAACGTGTAGATACTTTGAAAATTCGAGTTCCGATCTTCGGCACGATTCCAATACTTTGAGTACATACACATACACATATATATTATCTGTGTATTATCTGTGTATCTAAATTCCGTGCCTATGCAATTACAATAGTTGTGATTTTAAATGATCCCTAAACTTTTATTATTTCTTCAAGGAAGCCTAATTTTAACATATGCAGAATGCAAATATCTCAAGCGATTGTAAGATGAATTACATAAGAATTGCTGAATTTTTTTCACACAAAAATATTTAGCTCTGGAGTCTGGAATACAAGTTATATGAATGAAATATTCATTGATTTTGCATAAAGAATCAGATGATTTATATTTCGATACAGTTTTAAATATTTAAGTATAATAAATTACTGTAGTACTGTGATAATGTAAAAGATATTACCACTGAATGAATCACATTTTAGAAATTTTTTAAATGAAATTACATTTCAGTTGGAAAGTGTTTCATAATCAATGCTTATGCATGATTGATCTTTCTTGTTTTGCATATATTGATTCAATTCCATATTTTTTTTTATAATTGCTTACATAAGGGGTCCAAGATGTTTTATTCTTCAGATATGTCCATGAAGATAATTTTATATAGCGAGAACAGAGATTCTTAAACTTCTTTTTAGGAGCATTATATTAAATATTTTAACAGAATATTTTGATTAAACATGTCATTTAGTATACTATAAGAATTTGGGCATGATTATGAATTTCAAGTTTCTTTATATTATATACTCCGTACGAAGAACGGGTATGCTGCTAGTAATATATAAAATCAATTAAATTACTAACATGTATTTCAAAAGTAAACGAATAATAATGCTTTGTAAAATACGTAAATGTAATAAAATCTGATTCATAAATATTACCTAAATTGCTTTCGAAAGCAGCAAAAATATTTTGATTGAAAATTTTACTATGTATTTTTTAGAAGTTGAACGGCGTTGTATGAAGCTTAGTTGTGATGAGAGGAATGTTAAATACCCGTAGTTATTTTAATGCTCTCTTCTTTTTAGAAATGAATCATTAACACGTTAAGCCCGGCGTCAGGCCGTGGGGACTTACATTGAACTTTCCTTTTAGGCGGCGACAGTCCGTGGAGACTGACAGTGAACTTTCCTTTTAGGCGGCGACAGTCCGTGGAGACTGACAGTGAACTTTCCTTTTAGGCGGCGACAGTCCGTGGAGACTGACAGTGAACTTTCCTTTTAGGCGGCGACAGTCCGTGGGGACTGACAGTGAACTTTCCTTTTAGGCGGCGACAGTCCGTGGAGACTGACAGTGAACTTTCCTTTTAGGCGGCGACAGTCCGTGGGGACTTACATTGAACTTTCCTTTTAGGCGGCGGCAGTCCGTGGGGACTGACAGTGAACTTTCCTTTTAGGCGGCGTCAGTCCGTGGGGACTGACATTGAACTTTCCTTTTAGGCGGCGGCAGTCCGTGGGGACTTACATTGAACTTTCCTTTTAGGCGGCGACAGTCCGTGGGGACTTACATTGAACGTTCCTTTTAGGCGGCGGCAGTCCGTGGGGACTGACAGTGAACTTTCCTTTTAGGCGGCGGCAGTCCGTGGGGACTTACATTGAACTTTCCTTTTAGGCGGCGGCAGTCCGTGGGGACTTACATTGAACTTTTCCTTTTAGGCGGCGGCAGTCCGTGGGGACTTACATTGAACTTTCCTTTTAGGCGGCGACAGTCCGTGGGGACTTACATTGAACTTTCCTTTTAGGCGGCGGCAGTCCGTGGGGACTTACATTGAACTTTCCTTTTAGGCGGCGGCAGTCCGTGGGGACTGACAGTGAACTTTCCTTTTAGGCGGCGGCAGTCCGTGGGGACTTACATTGAACTTTCCTTTTAGGCGGCGGCAGTCCGTGGGGACTTACATTGAACTTTCCTTTTAGGCGGCGGCAGTCCGTGGGGACTTACATTGAACTTTCCTTTTAGGCGGCGACAGTCCGTGGGGACTTACATTGAACTTTCCTTTTAGGCGGCGGCAGTCCGTGGGGACTTACATTGAACTTTCCTTTTAGGCGGCGACAGTCCGTGGGGACTTACATTGAACGTTCCTTTTAGGCGGCGGCAGTCCGTGGGGACTGACAGTGAACTTTCCTTTTAGGCGGCGGCAGTCCGTGGGGACTTACATTGAACTTTCCTTTTAGGCGGCGGCAGTCCGTGGGGACTTACATTGAACTTTTCCTTTTAGGCGGCGGCAGTCCGTGGGGACTTACATTGAACTTTCCTTTTAGGCGGCGACAGTCCGTGGGGACTTACATTGAACTTTCCTTTTAGGCGGCGGCAGTCCGTGGGGACTGACAGTGAACTTTCCTTTTAGGCGGCGGCAGTCCGTGGGGACTTACATTGAACTTTCCTTTTAGGCGGCGGCAGTCCGTGGGGACTTACATTGAACTTTCCTTTTAGGCGGCGGCAGTCCGTGGGGACTTACATTGAACTTTCCTTTTAGGCGGCGACAGTCCGTGGGGACTTACATTGAACTTTCCTTTTAGGCGGCGGCAGTCCGTGGGGACTGACAGTGAACTTTCCTTTTAGGCGGCGTCAGTCCGTGGGGACTGACAGTGAACTTTCCTTTTAGGCGGCGTCAGTCCGTGGGGACTGACATTGAACTTTCCTTTTAGGTGGCGGCAGTCCGTGGGGACTTACATTGAACTTTCCTTTTAGGCGGCGACAGTCCGTGGGGACTTACATTGAACTTTCCTTTTAGGCGGCGGCAGTCCGTGGGGACTGACAGTGAACTTTCCTTTTAGGCGGCGGCAGTCCGTGGGGACTTACATTGAACTTTCCTTTTAGGCGGCGGCAGTCCGTGGGGACTTACATTGAACTTTCCTTTTAGGCGGCGGCAGTCCGTGGGGACTTACATTGAACTTTCCTTTTAGGCGGCGACAGTCCGTGGGGACTTACATTGAACTTTCCTTTTAGGCGGCGGCAGTCCGTGGGGACTTACATTGAACTTTCCTTTTAGGCGGCGGCAGTCCGTGGGGACTGACAGTGAAATTTCTTTTTAGGCGGCGGCAGTCCGTGAGGACTGCCAATGAACTTTTCTTTTAGGCGGAAGCGGCAGTCCATGGGGACTAACAGTGAACTTCCTTTTAGACGGCGTCAGTCCGTGAGGACTGACAGTGAACTTTCCTTTTAGGCGTCGGCAGTCCGTGGGGACTGCCAGTGAACTTTCTTTTTAGGCGGCGTCTGTCCATGGGGACTGCCAGTGAACTTTCCTTTTAGGCCGTGGCAGTCCGTGGGGACTGGCAGTTAACTTTCATTTTAAGCGGCGGCAATCCGTGAGGACTGCAAATGAACTTTTCTTTTAGGCGGAGGCGGCAGTCCATGGGGACTGGCAGTTAACTTTCATTTTAAGCGGCGGCAATCCGTGAGGACTGCAAATGAACTTTTCTTTTAGGCGGAGGCGGCAGTCCGTGGGGACTGGCAGTTAACTTTCATTTTAAGCGGCGGCAATCCGTGAGGACTGCAAATGAACTTTTCTTTTAGGCGGAGGCGGCAGTCCATGGGGACTGACAGTGAACTTTCCTTTTAGGCGGCGGCAGTCCGTGGGGACTGACAGTGAACTTTTCGTTTGGGTGATGTCGGTCCGTGGGACAAGCAGTATCAAGGTTAAAAAATAAATGTTATAATTTTAATGGAGTTTATTAAAACATTCTAAGCAATGATGTGGTTTGGTTTTGCGACGACCTGTTTGGTTAACTTTCTGGCTGTATTGCGCCCGAATGTTTTTGCATTTGTGTTATAACATTCAGAGCAATATCTTAAGACTTTATGTGTTTTTACTTTAGACTTTGTGTGACTTTATGGACTGTGTGTTACCTTCTGTTTATACTCTATGACTAAACACATCGTCGAGCGATCGTCGCTGTGTGCCTCCTGAACATCAGGTAGAGCAAGAACAGCTGTGCTCAAAGTGTTAATTAATGTACACAGAATGTATTGTGCACATTTTAATAAAAGAACCAAACTTACATAAAAAGTATTTCAACTGAACTGTTTAATTTAACAAAATATTTACGAGCGTTAAAATAAAACTGATCTAATAAGTATTAAAACATGTATCCTCTAAATTCCGATAGCAACACAGAGAAAAAAGAACGATTAATAATCCTTTATGAAACCGCATTTGGATAAGAGACAAAGACCGGAAACGCTCACTCCAAAAACGGATTTTCGGCATCAAAATTTAAACAAGAAAGATCAATCATGCATAAAACATTGATTATGAACCACTTTCCTACTGCAATGCAATTTTATTTAAACATGTCTAAATATGGATGCTATATTTTATTTTGAAGTGGATCACGTGATCTCTTCATATAACATGGATGTAATTATTATTTTAATTTTTATTTAAAAAACTACCGAACATATTTTGCTATTTTTTAATATATTTTTATGGGATAATTTGAATATTTCCTAAATTTTTCAAGGCAATTTGTGAATACTTTCAAATATTATTTAACTTTGCTTAAACAATATTTGAAAAATTAGGTCATATAGGGTTTAATGTATTTCACTTTTTCAACCCGTGTTCAATCCAAAACCAATTGGGTGATATTATTTTTTTTTCTATTCCCGGATGTCCCACAGAACCGTTTGAACAACATACTAAAATTTAATTTTGACAAAGTCATTTTTACGGCAGTTTTCGTGTGAACGAACAGACAGACAGACAGAATAAATAAAGTCATAAACGTTTTCAACTATGTTGGAAAAGTTTAGAGTTTTGTTCAACAATACAGTTCTACAATATCGAAATTTGTTATTCTAACTAAAGCAGTGTGATAGTTGCCACAAATTTTGAGCAATTATTAATATATTTTGACCTATTAATTTCCACTCCTATTGTGGCATAAAATTTGAAATTCGTGGGTTCGTATAATTTTACAGTAATTGGATCTCTAATATGCATCTCCATGAAAATTTGTAAGCATTCTGATTGACAGAATCTTATCAGATTGACGGCTAAGATTTTATAGGAAGATTATTTTATAAATATGCACTGTGGATAATATGACCTGCTACTTACTCAGTTTTGCCTTCAGACGTTTATCATGTACCTTGTAGGAGATTTCATAACCACAGAATTCATTTTGAAGTTAATTTCATAACCACAGAATTCATTTTAAAGTTGATTTCGTAACCACAGAATTCATTTTGAAGTTGATTTCATAACCATTTATGTTGATGTCATAACCACAGAATTCATTTTGAAGTTGATTTCATAACCATTTATGTTGATGTCATAACCACAGAATTCATTTTGAAGTTGATTCCTTTCATTTTGAATTTGATTTCATAACCACAGAATTCATTTTGAAGTCTCACATTGTGTCCGCGAACTCTTGCAACTAAAAAGAGGGATAATAGTACACAGCAAGACGAATAGTATTTGCCATACAACCTAGGGTCGAAATCCACTCATAGTGGCAGAAACACAACATGCAAAGCTGGACCGCTGCTGAAACGGCGTTGGCAGTTATTTTTCCGAAGCGAAACTGCAAAAGGTTCATAACTGTGTAGAAGGTTGGAAGGTTTTGAACGACGCTTACTATCCTCGCCGGGTATAGTTTGTGAGGTAGACTCTGTTGATGGACATCGCTTATCCGCAGCTCCCGCATTAATGCTATTCAATGATGAGGCCACGTTTAATAGGGATGGAATTTTCAATACTCACAACAAACGCGCTTGGGCTGAGGAAAAATTCAATGTCACTACCCCTAGTAAACACCAGAAGAGATTTGCCACCAACGTAGGAGCAGGTATTCCTGGTGATCGACTGGTAGGACCTTACCTTTTGCCAGAACGCCGAACGGGCGCGGTGTACATTGTACCTGGAGCACGTGTTACCCGGTCTATTGCAGGGTGTTCCGCACACCACACAACGTGACACGTTGCTTATGCATGATGGGGCCCTGACACACTTTTCCACCACCGTCCGATACTTTTTACACACGACGTATCTCCAGAGGTGGATTTGGCGTGATGGACCTGTGGCTTGGTCCCCACGCTTCCCGGACCTGAATCCACTGGACATCTTCCGGGGACACATGAAACAGTCGGTGTATGAGACACCTGTGGACCCCGAAGATCTCGTCGCACGAATCTCTGCTGCGGACAGATTCAACACAACACCAGGGGTCTTTGAAAGGGTACGAGTTTCCATCCTTCTCCAGTGTCGGCTGTGTAACAAAGCCCACGGACGCCACTTTAAACATCTCCTTTAAGTAATTCTCTGGTGCGAATGGTATTGTGCAATACACCTATTACTTGAGTCTCTTTGTTTCTCTATAAGATCAACGTGACCAAGTCACATTTCTCTTTTCTGGTACTATGAGTGGATTGCGACCATAGGTTCTATGGCGAATATTAATCGTCCTGCCATTGTACCATTACCCCTCTTGCCATGTACCATTGCCCCTCTTTTTTGTTGCGCGGACACTCTATTTAGAATAATTTTTATTGAAGTAGAAAAGAACATATATAAAATTTTGAATTTCAATTATAAGAACAGTAAATTTTGAATTTCATTTATATGGATTTAGAATTTCAATTATAAAATATGAACTGAAACCATCTGTTTAATAGAGCAAAATTTTATTATTTTATTTTATAGCGTTTAATAGATGAACTCTTAAAGTCAACGGTAGTTTACAGTTTTTCTATATCTGCCTATTATCATGTTAGGTTTATTGTAAGCATAGATACATGGGATGGTATGATATAGGTTTTTTTAGACAGAAACAATAAATAAGTCATTAATGGGGTTCCGTGTTTTACATACGAAAAGAAAAACGGATTTTTATTCACATATTTGTAAAACTTTTAAATCTTTCTACATTCAATAATCGGATTCTCAATGATATCGCCATTCTTCATTTTACATTTATTGTAACAAAAGTAAATCGTTCTATTACAAAAATATGAAACTTAATGTGCAACATACATATCACATTGCACACTTAAACCATTGACTCTCCAAAGATTGATCGATCTCGACTAACATCGATCAATCCTATTTTACATATGCTTATTTTTAATGTTTTATGAAACGAAAGAATAGATTTGATTCTATATATTCGATAAAATGACATGTAAGATGTTGTCCATGCTTCATAAATTCGTAACTTAATTAGCAAAGATGGAAAATATATTTTTATGCTCTTAATTATTCGTCCGCTTGTCATGTCATTTCAAATTCGGGGAGATAAAATATCGCAAAATATAAAGAAAATTTTATTATGCAATTAAAATGACTGTTCATCTCAACGTAACCACACGTTTAAATCAGTAGTAAATGTTTTTTCTTTAAACTTATTATCTACATTTATTTTTTTATCCTATATATTTAAATTCTGTCGTTGTTTGATCCTCAGAAAGTTCTCGGAATATACCTTATCGATTTTGATAATTATTCTTTTAAAACTAGAGACTCAACTTGCAAATTCACACAACCCTTATGACTTCGAGGACGAATTTAAATTTGAATTATAACCATTTTTCGATTTATGAAAATTCTAGTTGTCCTACGATTGCTTGCGAAATTTACTCAACTTACTTTCCCAATTATTTTGTTAAATAAAAGGTCTTTGCACTACAAATTTTCTCTAAAACTTTGAAAACGCACTCAAATTCGGTGTATGACCATTGAGATCTTTACCTCTCACAAATGCGTTCTTGGAAATTATACGGCCGATTTTACTAAATCTGTTTTCAAATTAAAGGTCTCACCTTGCTAATTTTTGAAGATTTTTGACTAACTCGAAAATACATTCAAATGGGAATAACCATTTTTTGGACTATATAATTTGCAACTATTCCGAGATTGGTCGCTAAATCTTCTGGCGAATTGGGCGATTTTCATAATTCCAAGGGCGAAACGAAGAAATTTAGAAAAATCAATCAAATTTGAAATATTTTATTTTTTTATTTTTATGTTATTTTATTTTATTCAATTTACGTGGCAACTACAGATGAAATCCAGTTACAATAGTCACGCAAAAATAAAAAGAACGAAATATAAAATACAAGATTACTAACTAAGTCGTATACATGTCAAGCGCATTCAAACAGGCTTTTTTAAAACAGTAGTCAAATTAAATATATCAATATCAGTACAATAGGTATTATATAGTTCAACAAATTTATAGATATAATAGCATTTAAGGTTATGTTTAACAACAGTATTGTGAAACAAAGTTTTTTCCTTGAATTATTAACAGGTATAATATAATGTTATTTAAATAATATAATCAATAGTGCTATTTAAAACTTTATAGTAAAACAAAAGGCAGGACCATTTTCTTCCCTTTTTAAGAGACATTAAACTATATTTCCGTCCCAGTTCCCTCATATGCATATCATAAGGACAATAGCCAGACAATCTGTAATCCATAGTACGTAAAAGTTTATTTTGCACAATTTCTATTCATTGAGAATGCAAACCGAAAACAGGGTACCAGATCATTGCACAATATTCCAATATTGGCCTAACAAGGGTATTAAAGATACAAATAATAGTATCAGACCTGGCAAAAACACGAGATCGTCTTAGTGTGAATAGTAATTGAGAATATTACGGATCCTAGCAATGCTCACAATATAGCATTTAGAGACATTTAAATAAAGTTTATTTAAAACCATTATGTCAATTTACTGATATGGCGTATTTTATTTGAAATGTAATAGTTAAATACTCTTCATTTAATTTTTAAGCTTAAGATAACAATATAACAATTGACATGACACAGATAACAATATCAACATCGGATTTGTTATCGAGCGTGACCAAATAATATAAATCTTTAAATATCAGACAGTAGGAGCATCAGCCAGTATAATTTTAAAACATTTATTATATACTAGCAGTATACCCGTTCTTCATACGGAATATATAATATAAAGAAACTTATAATTCGCAATCATGTGAAAATTCTGTTAATACGTTAAATTTATTGCTTCTAAAGAGAAGTTTAAGAATATCTGTTCTCACTATGCAAAATTATCTTCAAGGGCAGATCTGAAGAATAAAACATCCTGGCCCCTTTTGTAAGCAAATTTACAAAAATAAAAAGGAATTGAATCAATATATGCAACCCCGTACTACTTATATTGTCGCAGATTAGAAAATATGCCAGTGTATTAGTAGAACATTACCCGTATTACAATACGAGTCTCAAAAATATTTGCCAAAATAAAAGAGATGACGTAATAAATTGAAAATATCAATAATCCCCGTAATCTTTAAACCAGAAGGTCGTAATTGATTTCAATATATGCCAATATATATCAAAATATATGCCAATATACCTGTACTACTTATATTCTCGTAGATTAGAAGATATACCCGTGCATTTGTAGATGATTACTCGTACAACGTACTATATATGAGATTCAACA
Source organism: Amaurobius ferox (assembly GCA_951213105.1). NCBI lineage: Eukaryota > Metazoa > Arthropoda > Arachnida > Araneae > Amaurobiidae > Amaurobius > Amaurobius ferox. The sequence continues at coordinate 51,605,656 of OX578143.1, read as the reverse complement.
ATTTTCGTCATAATAAAACAATGGCATAATAGCTTCAATAACCCCTGATATATCAATAATCCCTGAATCAACAGTCCCCGAAAATATCAATAATAATGATGTTTAAACCTGAAGACCGTAATTGATATTATCCAGTCAAAAATGCAATGTCAATGCAATTTATTTTATAAACATATCTTTATTATTCAAATCGGAAAAGATTTAATAAAAATCGTATGGCACATAACACATTGGATCCGTTGCTAAGCGACATGATATAATTTGCTTCAAATAAATTGATGGAAATCATATCGTCTGAATAATGCTATCTCCATGGAAGGTTTGGCGACATTTTCGTCAATTTAGCGATAACTTAAAAAATCGTTAAATTTATCGCCAAATGGGACTGTAGAACTAACTGATAGTCCCATTTTGCGATAAATTGACGAAACATTATCACAATACTATCCTCTAACGAAACACAATTAATTTCATTTATTAAGCGCAATTTTATCAATTCCATGATATTTTTATGGATTTACAAATATTTTTATGAATTTGGTGATATTAAAAAAATTCGTTAAATGTGAACGTATGAACTGACTGACAAATGCTACCGAAACATCATTTCAGTACTCTATTCTAAAAAAACAAATTTAATTTCATTGATTTGGGTCATTTTTATCAATTTGGAGACATTTCCGCTAATTTGGTAAAGTTTAAGAAAAGTTACCAAGTTATTTAGAGATATTCCGCTAAATTCGTAGCTCTAAATTTGCAAATCTGAAGAATAAAATATTCATATACCGTTTGTATATACTAAATGAAAACACTAAAATTGTATTAGAAGATACATATACCCGTTCTACTCTTTTTCTGCTTCAACAATCGGCTAAATGAATTTATTGGGTAAACACAATATATGAGTTTATTAGCTAAACACAATGTATGAGCTTGAAACCTCTTTGTTAAATAAATGAAAGTGCTGTACCCAGTCCGCAATTTATATAATTAAAAGAAAAATCAAACCTTTCATTTATAAATTATATTTTTACATCCATTTATATATTATTCAAATAGAAAAAATAACAATAAATATTAACAACACATTTAATTTCATTCCGTTGCCGAGCAACATGATATAAAATAGAATCTTCCTCGTAAAATGCGAAATTAAATAGCCATTTTGATTTCTTTATACTTTTCATCGTCGAGTAAAAGCTTGTGAAAGAGGAACCATGGAGGTAGATTTTTCCATTTAAATTCATGTTTTAAACAATTCATGTTTTCACATAGTGACTAATTAATGCAAAAATCCTGCACCAAACTCGGAAATAAAGTTTTATTTCATTTTGACATTTTAAACAAACGATTTTTATCCTTTCCGTTTGGATAAACCACGGAGTTGGAGAGTGGAACTTCCGTTTTTCATTAATATCTCAACAACGCCTAGTCGTAGAAACTCGAAATTTGGACTAAATTTATGGGGGTATATTTGAAGGCTATCCACAAAATTTCATTAATTTCGGTTTAGCCGTTTTCCCGTGATGATGAGACAAACGAAAATTTCGTTTTTTACTAATATCTCGAGAACGACTGGTCGTAGAAACTCAAATCACAAACTAAATTTTAAGTGGAGCTATTTCTAGACTACCCACAAAATTTCATCAAATTCAGTTCAGCCGTTCTCCCGTGATGATGGGACAAACAGACAGACAGACAGACAGACAGACAGACAGATTTTCATTTTCATTTATATAGACTAGCAGCATACCCGTTCTTCGTAAGGAGTATATAATGTAAAGAAACTTATAATTCGCAATCATGTGCAAATTCTGATAAAATATTAAATTTATTGCTTCTAAAGAGAAGTTTAAGAATATTTGTTCTCACTAAGCAAAATTATTTTCACGGGCAGATCTGAAGAATAAAACATCCTGAACACTTTTGTAAGCAAATTTACAAAACAAAATGAATTGAATCAATATATGCAACCCCGAACTACGTATATTGTCGCAGATTAGAAAATATGCCAGTGTGTTAGTAGAAGATTACCCGCATTACAATATGAGTCTCAAAACTCTTTGCCAAAATAAAAGAGATGACGCAATAAAATGAAAATATCAATAATCCCGGTACTCTTTATACCAGAAGGTCATAATTGATTCCAATATATGCCAATATATATCAACATATATGCCAATATACCTGTACTACTTATATTCTCGTAGATTTGAAGATATATCCGTGCATTTGTAGAAGATTACTCATACAACGTACTATATATGAGTTTCAACAATTTTCGTCATAAATAAACAATGGCATGATAATTTGAAAATATCAATAATCCCTGAATCAACAATCCCCGAAAATATCAATGATAATAATGTTTAAACCTGAAGACCGTAATTGATGTTATTCAGTCAAAAATGCAATGTCAATGAAATTTATTTTATATACATATCTTTATTATTCAAATCGGAAAAGATTTAATAAAAATCGTATGGCACATAACACATTGAATCCGTTGCTAAACGACATGATATCATTTGCTTCAAATAAATTGATGGAAATCATATCGTTTGAATAATGCTATCTCCATGGTAGTTTTGGCGAGATTTTCGTCAATTTAGCGATAACTTAAAAAATCGCCAAATTTATCGCCAAGTGGGACTGTAGAACTGACAGTCCCACTTGGCGATAAATTGACGAACCATCATCAAAATATTATCCCCTAAAAAAACACAATTTCATTTATTTAAGGCAATTTATCAATTTCAAAATATTTTTATGGATTTATAAACATATTTATCAATTTGGTGACATTTTAAAAATTCGCTAAATGTGTTACTAAGTAGGACGGTTGGACTGACAGACAAATGCTAACGAAACACCATTTCAGTACTTTCTTCTAACAAACCAAAATAAATTTCATTGATCTACGACATTTTTATCAATTTGGGGACATTTCTATCAATTTGGTAACTTTTAAGAAATTTGCCAAGTTAGCGATATCCAGCCAAATTCGTAACTCTAAATTCGCAGATCTGAATAAAATATCGTGATCCAGTTTGTATATACTAAATGAAAACACTAAAATATTATTAGAAGATATACCCATTCTACACTTTTTCTGTTTCAACAATTGGATAAATGAATTTATTGGGTAAACATAATATATGAGTTTATTAGCTAAACACAATATATAAGCTTGAAACCTCTTTGCTAAAATAAATGAAAGTTATGTATGCAGTTCGCAATTAATATAATTAAAAGAAAAATCAAACCGTTTATTTATAAGATATATTTTAATATCCATTTATTTATTCAAATCGAAAAAATAATAATCATTAACAAACACATTTAATTTCATTCCGTTGCCGAGCAACATGATATAAAATAGAATCTTCCTCATAAAATGCGAAATTAAATAACCATTTTAATTTCTTTATACTTCCAATCGTTGAGTAAGAGCTTGTGGAATATAAAACATGGAGGTAGATTTTTCCATTTAAATTCATGTTTCAAACAATTCATGCTTTCAGATAGTGACTATTTAATGCAAAAATCCTGCATCAAACTCAAAAATAAAACTTTAATTCCAGTTGACGTTTCAAACAAACGATTTTCATCATTTCTGTTTGGATAAACCACGGAGTTGGAGAGTAGAACTCTTAATTAAAAGTTCCGTTTTTCATTAATATCTCGACAACCCCTGGTCTTAGAAACTCGAAACTTGGGCTAAATTTATGGGGGGCTATTTCAAGGCTACCCACAAAATTTCATTAAATTCGGTTCAGCCGTTTTCCTGTGATGATGAGACAAACGAAAATTTCGTTTTTTACTAATATCTCGAGAACCACTGGTCGTAGAAACTCAAATCACAGACTAAATTTTAATTGGGGCTATTTCTAGGTTACCCACAAAATTTCATCAAATTCGGTTCAGCTGTTCTCTCGTGATGATGGGACAAACAGACAGACAGACAGACAGACAGACAGACAGACAGATTTTCAATTTTATATATATAGACTAGCAGCATACCCGTTCTTCGTACGGAGTATATAATATAAAGAAATTTATAATTCGCAATCATGTGCAAATTCTGTTAAAATATTAAATTTATTGCTCATAAAGAGAAGTTTAAGAATATATGTTCTCACTATGCAAAATTATCTTCACGGGCAGATCTGAAGAATTAAACATCCTGGCCCCTTTTGTAAGCAAATTTACAAAAAAAAAGGAATTGAATCAATATATGCAACCCCGTACTACTTATATTGTCGCAGATTAGAAAATATGCCAGTGTGTTAGTAGAAGCTTATCCGTATTGCAAGATGTGTCTCAAAAATATTTGCCAAAATAAAAGAGATGACATAAAAAATTGAAAGTATCAAAAATCCCCGTAATCTTAATACCAGAAGGTCGTAATTGATTCGAATATATGCCAATATATATCAAAATATATGCCAATATACCTGTACTACTTATATTCTCGTAGATGGAAGATATACCCATGCATTTGTAGAAGATTACTCGTCCAACGTACTATATATGAGTTTCAACAATTTTCGTCATAATAAAACAATTCCATAATAATTTGAAAATATCAGTAATCCCTGAATCAACAGTCCCCGAAAATATCAATAATAATGATGTTTAAACCTGAAGACCGTAATTGATATTATCCAGTCAAAAATTCAATGTCAATGAAATGTATTTTATAAACATATTTTCACTATTCAAATCGGAAAAGATTTAATAAAAATCATATGCCGCATAACATATTGGATCCGTTGCTAAGCGACATGATATCAATTGCTTTAAATAAATTGATGGAAATCATATCATCTGAATAATGCAATCTCCATTGAAGGTTTGGCGACATTTTCGTCAATTTAGCTATAACTTAAAAAGTCGCCAAATTTATCGCCAAGTGGGACTGTAGAACTGATAATCCCATTATACGACAAATTGACGAAACATCATCACAATACTATCCCCTAACAAAACACAATTAATTTCATTTATTAAGCGCGACTTTATCAATTTCATGATATTTTTATGAATTTAGAAATATTTTTACCAATTTGGTGATATTAAAAAAATTCCTTAAATGTGTTACTAAGTAGGATGGATGGACTGACCAAAAAATGCTACAGAAAAATCATTTCAGTACTTTATTATAATAAAACAAATTTAATTTCATTGATTTGGGTCATTATTATCAATTTGGATACATTTCCACTAATTTGGTAAAGTTTAAGAAAAGTTACCAAGTTATTTAGAGATATTCCTCTAAATTCGTAGCTCTGAATTTGCAGATCTGAAGAATAAAATATCCTGATCCCGTTTGTATGTACTAAATGAAAACAGTAAAATTGTATTAGAAGATACATACACCCGTTCTACTCTTTTTCTGCTTCAACAATCGGCTAAATGAATTTATTGGGTTAACACAATATATGAGTTTATTAGCTAAACACAATATATGAGCTTGAAACCTCTTTGCTAAAATAAATGAAAGTGATGTACGCAGTCCGCAATATATATAATTAAAAGAACAATTAAACCGTTCATTTATAAAATATATTTTTACATCCATTTATTTATTATACAAATAAAAAAATAATAATAGATATTAACAACACATTTAATTTCATTCCGTTGTCGAGCAACATGATATAAGACGCAATCTTCCTCATAAAATGCGAAATTAAATAGCCATTTTGATTTCTTTATACTTTACATCGTTGAGTAAAAGCTTGTGAGAGATGAACCATGGAGGTAGATTTTTCCATTTAAATTCATGTTTCAAACAATTTATGTTTTCCTATAGTGACTAATTAATGCAAAAATCCTGCACCAAACTCGGAAATAAAGCTTTATTTCATTTTGGCGTTTAAAACAAACGATTTTCATCCTTTCCGTTTAGATAAACCACGGAGTTGGAGAGTAGATCTCCTAAGAAAAAGTTCCGTTTTTCATTAATATCTCGACAACACCTGGTCTTAGAAACTCGAAACTTGGACAAAATTTATGGAGGGCTATTTCAAGGCTATCCACAAAATTTCATTAAATTCGGTTTAGCCGTTTTCCTGTGATGATGAGACAAACGAAAATTTCGTTTTTTACTGATATCTCGAGAACCACTGGTTGTTGTTGTTGAGACCCAGACCGTCCGACCTACCAGAAAGGTGTAAGGAAACTGTATGGACGGCCAGGAAGTGCCACCCAATTTAGACCGGAACCCAGTGGGGGAGGCATCCACAGGGACCGTACCCTCCTTCTCCTACCACCAACCTCTCGGAAGGACTTACGGACCCACATGTTTAACGTGATCGTACTCCGCATGAACACGGCGGCATTTGTGGCAGCGTGCAAATCTAGCGCGCAAACCACGGGGATACCGCACCCGAGATGGCCAACAGCACGCGGCGTTCCGAGGTGGTCACCCACCAAGTACTAACCGCGCCCGATGCTGCTTCACTTCGATGATCTAACGAGAACCGGTGTTTTCAGCACGGTACGGCCGTTGGCCCCCGAGAACCACTGGTCGTAGAAACTCAAAACACAGACTAAATTTTAAGTGGAGCTATTTCTAGACTACCCACAAAATTTCATCAAAGCCGTTCTCCCGTGATGACGGGACAAACAGACAGACAGACAGACAGACAGACAGATTTTCAATTTTATTTATATAGATTATGGAAAAAGAATAAAGATACGTTTATATCTAATTAGTAGGGAAATTCGCTGGAACAGCTGTGTCATTGAACCTATCGTGTAGACATAAAGATTATACTTGAAACATATACCGATTTCAAAAGTTTCGGAAAACGCTATTATTTTCCTTATATACATAATGTATAAGGAAAGTATTGTGACGGGGTCGAAATTTCGAATTCGAGTTTTCGACGGGAGAGCACGTCTCAAGCATCCCTGATCACGAATCAAACATTTTTGAGGTGATGTTTGTGTGTGTGTGTGTGAAAGTGTGTGTGCGTGTGTGTGTGTGTGTGTGTCAGTGAGTCTATGAAGACGATATCTCACGAACGAATGGAGCGATTCGAATGAAATTTAGTACAAAAATCACAATCCGTGAATACTGGAAGCTGATTGTTTTTAAACGTAATCGAAAGTTCAGAACACCCCAAAATTTTCGAGTGAAATTTTGAAAAAATCATCAAAAAATCAAAATCTTTAATAAAGTTACGCAAATAGACATTTCTTATGTAATTTTTCCTTAGCAAATGATTGACATAAACTGTAGAACGCTAGCGTGAACTGTTCTCGAGATATTGCACATTTTTCAAATAAATTTATCAAAAAATCCCATAAATTAAAAAAAAATGTTAACTGTTGAGAAACATGTTCACTTTTCATATGTAATATCATGCGATAAATTGGGTGACATTAATCTCGTGGATCTAGTTCGTTCCATTCATGAGAATAGATACTTTGAGTAATAATTTTGTATTTGAACGACAATAGTCATTTATCTGCTATAAGAATAAATTATTTCTCCGTCCATTACGCTTGGCGAGATTTTGGCTGCGAATTTGGCGGAATATCGCCATCTTGGCGATTTTTTTAAATGTTAGGAAATTAACGAAAATCTCGCCAAATGGATAAAAATGACACTAAATTAATGAAAATGACGACTAATTGTCCAAAATTCAATATCTTGGAAAGAATATAAGTATCTACAATAAGAATAACATTTTTTTAACTGTGAAAGTATTAAATTCATTGCACATAAATAGTAATAAAAGTTCATTGCATAAAAGTAGTAAATTCATTGCATATAAGGAAAGTCATGTGTTGCCCACATCAGATTTTTTATCATTAGGCCGAAAGGCACTAATACACATAGAGAGACACATATAAATAACAATAAAAACACCTAAATTCATTTTCGGGAATGCCCAAAGCGCGTAAAACCATCGACACCCGGCAGTCTGGCTTTTGAGTTTTTACTATATATTGTTGGCATATAGCATAAACAAATCTCTATCTGGAAAGTATAGGGTAAGTTCGCTGAGCCAGCTGCGTGATTGGATCTATTCTCTAGAGATATTACTTGAAAAATATACCTATCAACGGAGTTCCGGAGAGCTTTATTTTTTCATTTTCTGTTTATTCGGGAGGGAGAAGGAAAAATTTGGCGAGAAATATCTCACATTTGTTTATCCTTTATATCTTTAGGAATGTACCCCTTTTTAAATTCAAAAGAAAACTAGGCTATTGGATGTTTAATTAAATATGTTAATTCTGACTTTATTTAACGAATTAAACGTGTATGGTACACTGTAAAACATTTGCGAGCATCTTACTGACAGTTTCAGGGAGATCAGCTGACCACAATAGGAAGTTAGTTTCCTGATAGTTATGATAAAAATATATATATATATATATATATATATATGTATATATATATATATATATATATTTATATATATATATATATATATATATATATATATATACATACATATATATACATATATATACATATACATACATACATATACATACATACACGCATACATACATATATATATATATATATATATATATATATATATATATACATATATACATATAACATATATATATTATACATACATATATATATATATATATATATATATATATATATATATATATATATACATATATACATATAACATATATATATTATACATATATATATATGTATATATATATATATTATACATACATATATATATATATATATATATATATATATATACATATATACATATAACATATATATATATATTATACATATATATATATATATATATGTATATATATATATGTATATATATATATATATATATGTATATATATATATGTATATATATATATATATATATATATATATATATATATATATATATATATATATATATATATATATATATATATATATATATATATATATATATATATATATATATGCATACGTATCGGGAGAGTGGTCAGGGATTCACAATCCCTGCAGCTGTTGTAAATCTGGCTAAGAAACATGTTCTTTTACAAATATTTTGAATTTATTGCCAGACTAACTGTCTCCAAATTTTAAGTCACTGTCAATCCTTCTATGAAGTTACTAAGTTCTATTTCGAAATTTAATGTTACAGCAACTTGTGAATATCTATCTTACTGTGTGCTGAAGAAATTTCTTCATCCCTCCACGGAGTGATTAAAGCTCTGATTGGTGGTGACCTACCAAACAGTCCCTGAAATCTGGGTCCAAATCTTTAGCACAGTCCATAAAGCAACGTCTTCTACATAGAGCATCGACATTTCTATGATCCGATTCTTGTGTTTAATCACCATGTCGTATTCTTAAAGATGCTGAATTTGTCATTCGACCTAATCAGGGTTCTTAAAAACTACGAACGAGCTTAAAAAAACGTTATCGGATCACAATAAAAATGTTAATTCTTAGAAATACCGGTGGAAATTATATACAAGTTTATTATATTATCATATGTATTTATTATATTATCATATCATATATACAAGTTTATTATATTATTATATTATCCATGGCTGTTACACAATATATTTTTGCGAGTTTCGACAAATACCTGCTCAAATAACTGGAAGTTTATAAAATCTCTAAATTTGTACATATAATAATAAAAAGACAATGATTATACTACCTGTTACAATAATAAGTGTTAAAGTAAATATATTTAAAAACATTAATTATATGCTCCAGATTTAAAAGTACAGAAATAAAATAACTCACCAGTAAATCCTAGTTTGTTCGCTGGTGTGTTGTTTTTCCATTAATCAACTACTCCATTTTCAGCACCACATCTTTAGGATAAAAATATCAGGGAGTATTTTTTTAATGTAAAGTATTTTCAAAGCATGTTATTTCAGAAATTAATATGCATATTTTTTAATTTTCACAACTCTGTCATTCATTAAATTTTAGTGAAAAGATCCGTTATTTTTCTTATAATCCGTTATTTTTCTCAAGATGTTTTCTCGTGAAATATTTCATTAACGAAATGAAAGACTAAGTCAATTTTTAATTATAGCGCCGTTATTGTGATCACAAAAGAACTAAGAGTACGTGAAAAACTATGTTGACAAAAATCTTTGTTAGTATACAGTATATATGTTTTTGCTTTATGCTATAGTTGCGAAGACATTTTTTTTATGAGCAATTTATTCCACCATACTTTTCGTTTTGTGAAAATCTTCAAAATCACACTTTTTGCCCAAACTATATTTCACTGTATTTACTGAAATAATAATTAAAATTTTGTCTCTTTACTTTAAACTGCAAAAAATAATTGGAAACCGTAACATAAAGCACAGTCCTGAACTGGTGTTTTAATTTTAATGTAAGAGTGTATTAATCTAATGCAATTTTTAACACTTTCCAACATAGTTGAAAATTGTTCATGTCTTTCTTCATTCTGTCTGTCTATCTGTCTGTCTATCCGTCTGTTAGCACAATAACTGCCGTAAAAACAACTTCATCAACATGACATTTTGTTAAGACGTTGTTGAGATGGTCTATAGAACATACGGGAATGTAAATGAATTATATCACCCAATTAGTTTTGTATTGAACGCGGGTTAAAAAAGTCAAATACATTGAACTAATTTTTCAAACATTTTTTAAGAGAAGTTAAAATTCACAAATTGCTTCAAAAATTTTGGAATGTATTCAAATTACCAATACGTAAAAAAAAATCAGCAAAATATGTTCGACAGTTTTTAAAATAAAAATTAAATTAATAATGACACCCATATTATATGAATCCATCCCGTGATTAACATTAAATAAAATATGGCATCCATCTTTTTTTTCCCATTGTCAAAATCCTGATTTTTAAAGTTCTTTTAAATTTATATTTAGTGTTGCATTCGTTTTTAAACCGCTTTTTTTTTTGCATGTTTTATGTGCATCAATATTCCATGCCAACGCAATTACAATACATAATTTTAGTTTAAATGATTATCAAACTTTGATTATTTCTGCAACGAAGCCTAATTTTAATGGATGCAGAATATAAACAAACGGTTGTAAGATGAGTTGCATAAGAATTGCTGAATTTTTTCCACACAAAATTAACTCTGGAGTCTGGAATAAAAGTGTATGTATGAAATATTCACTACTTTTACGTAGAGAGCCATGCGATTTGTATTTTGATGACGTCATTTGAATAAAGTTCATTTTTATCAATGAAGTTTCAAGTTTTCAACTATAATAAATTATTGTAGTACTGTGATAATTTAAAATATATCAGCGCTGAACATGTAGCATTTTTGAGATGCTTAAATAAAGTTGCATTTCAGTTGGAAAGTGTTTCATAAAAAGAGCTTTATGCATAATTGATTTTTCTTGTTTATCTTGTTCTTAAAATTTAACATATTTTGTGTGTAATTTGCAATTTCATTTACTTTAAATCAGGGGTGGCCAACCCAAATAACCTTGCGGGCCACTTCAGAAAAACAGTATAATCCCGCGGGCCGCACACACACACACACACATATATATATATATATATATATATATATATATTATTGCCAATGGCCAGGCACATGACTCATCGTCATTCGGCCTTATATGTGATCCATTTAGCCGTCCTAGGGACGTTGCCCCAGGCGCACCAGAGGGGGGGCCGAACACACTGCGCCCACAACACAACAACATCCATGCCTTACGTGGGGCTCGAACCCATAACATGGCGGTCAAGCGATTGCTTTGGAAACGCATGCCTTGACCACTCGACCACCACGTCGGCCCGAGGGCCGCATATAAAAATATATATCTTTATATTAGATTTGGACCCATTACAAACATTTATTGGAGTGAAAATTTAAAACAGAATGAATTATTATTATTGTTTTCATTATTTTTCATGTATACAAACATAGATAATATAATAATAATAATGCAATGATCGAATAATGTTTAATTTATTTAATTAGTGAGATATTTGTTTCTCAACTCTTTCACTTAGTTTTTGCAAGTCGATCTCGATAAATTTCATTTTCGAAAAAAAAAACGATTCACAAGTGTAAGTTGATCCAAAAGCGCTCACAACTTTTTGTGCCAGATCTCTCAAATTGGAAAATTTTTCTTTTGTGACATAAGTTTTATAAAAATCTATTTTTGATTCTGATGTTTCAAAAATGTGTTTTAATTCATTATTGCATTGTAAGTCAATCAGTTCCATTTGGAGATATTCTGGGGCCGACTCGACATCGACATGAAAGGGAGATGAATATATTTCAAATAATTTTTTGTATTTTTCTAAAATGTAATATTGCCCACTTCTAAGTATGTATAAAAACAGAAGCAACGTGTAAAATAGAAACAGTTATGGGATTTATTTGTTACGAAACACTAGACTAAAAACAAAAATATTGCACAAAATAATCGTATTTTGTAAAGTTGTAATGAATCTCGCGGGCCGCAAAATTATTCAAGGCGGGCCGCATGCGGCCCACGGGCCGCGGGTTGGCCACCCCTGCTTTAAATGATGTTATTTTGTTACTGAAAGGTCACGCACTGAAATGTGATGCAATTTTAAACCAAAAGACCGTACCTCATTTTAGTATCTTAGACTGTTTTTTCTTATTTTATACTGCGCCACACACCGGTTCCAATTTATCTCTGATTTTCTTCTCATCTAATCTTGGTCATCTTCTCGGCGTACTTATTAACACTTTACAACAAAGTTGAAAAGTGTTTATGACTTTGTTCATTCTGTCTGTCTGTCTGTCTGTCTGTCTGTCTGTCTGTCTGTCTGTCTGTCTGTCCGTTAGCACGATAACTGCCGTAAAAATGACTTAATCAAAATGAAATTTTAGTATGTTGTTCAGACGGTCTGTAGGACCTATGGGTATATAAATGAATAATATCACACAATTAGTTTTGGATTGAACCCGGGTTGAAAAAAAGAAATACATTGAGCCCTATGGGACCTAATTCTTCTAACATTTTTTAAGCGGATTTAAAATTCACAAATTGCTTCGAAAATTTTAGGTAATAGTCAAATTGTTCCATAAAATATATAAAAAAAAATTCAGCTAAATATGTTCAGTAGTTTTTTAAATAAAAATTAAAATAATAATTACACATCTTATATGAAACGATCACGTGACCATGATATGAAACGATCACATGACCCACTTCAAAATGATATATGGCATCCATCTTGTTTCAAATTCGTGATTTTTTAAAGTTCTTTTTAATTCATATTGAGTGTTGTATCCATCCTAAAACTACTTTATTTCTGCTTAAATTCTGTGCATCTGCATACTAAAACAACACAATGACAATATATTTGAGTTTAAATTCTCATTCAAATTTGATTATTTCTACAACTAAGCCTATTTTCACCTATGTAAAATGTAAACAGCAAAATATGTAGAATGAGTTGTATTAGAATTACTGTATTTCTTTAACACAAAATAATTCAGTCCATGGAGTCTGCATGGCTGATATGAATGAAATATTAATTGATTTTATAAACAGAAGGACGATTTTTTTCGACGAAGTTTTAAGCATAAAGTTTATGAATTGTAGCTCCATGGTCTTAATTTTTAAATAAAATAAATTATTATAGTATTGTGATGAATGAAATGGAGAAAGTTATGAATGAAATCCTGCTTTTATAGAGAGATCCAGGCGTGTTATTTTTTCTATGACGTCATTTGAATTAATTTCAGTTGTTTTCGATGAAGTTTTCAAATATAATAAATTATCGTAGTAATATGATAGATTTAAAAATATTACCGTGGAATGTATTGCATTTTAGAGATATTTAAACCACGCAATTTATATTTCAATGCCGTCATTTGAATGAAGTTCATTTTTTTCAATGAAGGTTTAAGTTTTCAAATATAATAAATCAATGTAGTATTGTGATAAGTTTTAAAATATTACCGAGGAATGTATTGCATTTTCGACTTTTTTAAATAAAATTGCATTGAAGTTGGAAAGTGTTTCATAATCAATGATTTAAGCATGATTGATCTTTCTTGTTTGTTTTATCTTTTTGCTCCAGGTCAGAATGTCCTCTCTAACTTCCATTGGATTATGTTTTCATTTTGCGTGAAATTGGCATGACTTACTTTTGATAGAATCCTCTGGAGCTAATGAAGTCTTATCAGAAAGTCAGTGAAGTTAATGAAGTCTTATCAAGTCTTGGTCGGAAGCATTGTTAAAGACCATGTCGCCCTCTTAATTTTGATGACAGGGATTTATGGGGCGTAAACTTCTCTAGACTGCCAACTTCTAGACTGCCAAATGTAGTGCCGTCCGTCTGAGTTCTTTGTTTAAAAATATACCAACTTGTGCAAAATGGTGCCCAATGGTCTTACACTTTACAAGAATATGTAATAGTAAAGACCAAGCTTATTGCTGTGTTTTCTCTGTTTTATTATACACTGCATACGTGGTGTCCCCGTCTGAGTTCTTTGTTAAAAAATATACCAACTTGTGCAAAATGGTGCCTAATGGTCTTACACTTTACAAGAATATGTAATAGTAAAGACCAAGCTTATTGCTGTGTTTTATTTGTTTTATTATACACTCTGTTGCAAAAACATATATGTACCCATAAAAAATTGAGCTACAGCTGCGAAACTCAGCATGTATGTCGTTTGGGGAGATACGCAAATGATTAGAAATTGGGAGTAAAACAAAACTTTTAAAATAAATAGTGGCAACAAGAAGATGGAATTTTAAAAAGTGGTAAATCCCCACCTCGTAGCTATACAATCCGATATTCGGTGAGTCAAGTTGCTCATATCCGTCTGTGGAAGATTATACCTCAAATGCTGCAACTGATCTGCTAGTTCTGTAGTATTCTGAAAAGACTGTAACTGCCATCCCAGTATGTCACAGACGTGTTGTATTGGTGATAAGTCTAGGGACCTGCATGGGCATGGTAAGGTATTAAATCCTCGAAGAAAGATTTGAAAAAGTCGTGTAGTTGAGCATTATCCAGTTAGTAAATGCAATTTCGGCGGCTTGATAGTGTAAGCAGAACAATCGGCTGCAAAATAACATCGGCATACAAGCGATCCGTCAGATTGGCTTGCAGCACTACTAGAAATGATCAGCTGTCCCACGAGATAGCTCCCCAGACTGCCACGCCATGCGTGATGGCAGGGTGTTGCTTGACAACAAATGCGGTATCCGAACACTGGTCAATCCTCTTCTACACATGTATACGGCGGTCATCAGCACTGGGAGAGAAACAAGAGTCGTCGCTAAAGACAACATGTCTCCAATCAGACACTGTGCATGCTCACTAATCGGCACCAAATAAAACGACGCTGCCTATGTTGAGGTGTCAGTGGCAGGCGGATTAATAGACGTCGACACGTAATAGCACATTTTGATAGTCCTCTTAGAATACTATCCATTGATGCAAAATGCATGGAGGATGGCAAATGCTTTCGAAAGACTGATATCGATGTCATAGGTGTGGATATAACTCCTATCCTGACTGCACGATCCTCTCGAGCAATTGTTTATCTGGGGACACCCGAACCTCTGCAATGGTTACACTTGCATATTCTGTTCCACTGTTGCCAACACTAAGCAACTACCATACCGCTTCGACCGAGATGGCGACTAATACATCTGTTGAATCAAACAACTTCTTTTAGGTCTATGATGCGACCTCTTTCTAAATCCGACAACCGTTCGTAGCGCTATCGAGTACATCTCAAAGGCATCTTTATACATAACTTGCAGCATCAAAGTAGAAAATCCAATTCTAATAGCCCTTGAGGGAGAACACCGGTCGTTTTAATTGCTGTATGATGCGTCGTTATCATGCGCGTTGCATAAGCCCTATAACGCGATTGGCGCTGACAGTTTAATCATTTGCATAATTCTTAAAACGACATTTGAATGCCGAGTTTCGTGGCCGTAGCTCAATTTTTTATGGGTGCACACATTTTTTGTAACAGAGTGTACATAGCTTCGTAAGGAAAGGTGGGCGATATACAAAAAAAATATTATGATAAAGACAAATACTAAATATATGTTAACGGCAAGTACAATATATATAAATTCAAGTAAAGTTTCATGAAATTTGATGATCTCATCTTTTTTGGCTAACAATGTTTACCACTTTCCAGCCAAATAGAGATGAATAAAAGTTGTAAATTGTGATATTTTTTCACAATAATGAAATTTGTGAATATATTGTGAAAGTCTGCGTTGTACACAGTATATTTTTTTATTGATTCATGAATTTAACTACACTAAACATCTAATGATTAATCAGTTACTTTGTAATGTAATAATTTTAGATTGAAACTGAGATTCAAAAATAGAAAATATTTGTGGTAAAATCCAACGAACGAGTGAAAAATTAAGCGGCATAAATATTTTTTTTCAAACAGTAGACAGATGGTACACTGCTAAATACTAATCCCATCATAAGAAGGGGATACAAAATGATTAAAAAGATTCCTTCAGTTCTTCAACCTGCAGCACTAGCACTTTTAAAATCCCCAGGCACACACATATCTCCGGATTATTATTAGTAATATTTTATACAAATCCCTAACAAAATATTATTGTTTTATGATCTCCGAATAAAACGCTATTTTTTAAGAACCCTCCCGTATTAAAACACAAATCCCATATTAATTACTACCAGATATTTTTCTCCTATGAGCAGTGAAATCAATTCTATTTTGAAGAGTATTAAATCATTCCCACAAAGTAACTATCATATCAAAGAAATTATATTCAATTTTCGCAGAGATATTACATTATTGTCAGTTTAAAGCCATTTACCAAAAGTAGCCAAGTCGGAAACTTTATAAATAATGAGTCATCAAATTTATCGCCAAGTATGACAAACATACAGACGGAAGCATTGTCTTTTCTTGCATATTAACATTCTTATAATCCTTTTATGAAAAGTTTTGAAGAATCCCTGACAACTCGGGAAATACGAGTACTTGCCCTATCGCTTAAATTCTGAAACATTTTAAAACTCGCAATATGGCATATTTCAATCAAATTTTTCACCAAGATCGCCAAATGTGATAGACGACAGACAGAGATATTGGCTATCCTTATATAGTATAATACATTTTTATTTGCGGAAATGGCTGATTTAACAAGAGAAAAATGGCGATATTTGTATTGTTTTGTACTGTTTTATTTTCAGCATTATCATACAATCTTGTTAAAACGTGAATGCTAGAATAGCCTCGGTTTTAACGGATCTTAAAAGGCATATAGACATTGCTGCAAGATAAAATTTTATTATTCTGTCTACTGTTCACAAATCTACATGTTTCTAAAATTTTATTGAATATAATAGAATAAATATAAACGGAATTCTAACCGAAGTAAAATGAGAAATACAGCATTATTTGCCATGATCAGAAATAGTGCTGACTCTGCAACCAATTGTTGACTCTAAAACCCAAAGCATTGTAAATTTTACGAGGGTGATATATTTTCATACGTCTGCATTTCTGCATCAGCAACGGAAATTGAAATGTGGAATACGAAAAATAGGGACTCCAGTTCCAGTGATATTTAGCGAAATATGTGAAAAATTCTGAATCCAATCAACTTTCTTATACTTTTACATTTTACATTGTTTAGATACACGTGTTATTTATGTTATCATCAAATTTCAAGTATTTTAATTAAGCAATTTTATATAACTAATCATAGTGCTATTATTATACGGGAAATTTGTTTCTGAGTGACAACAGTTATTTAGTCATTTAAATTATTTTTTAAATATTTCTTTTCCTACATATCTGTGTGGATACAATACTGTATAAAAATGTATCTGCCACCATCTTATAGATTTTAACTGATTCTTTTAAAAATTGGTAGGCATGTTTAATATTAAATTATGTTGTGTCTCTTAAACAGAAGTCAATGGGAATCCCTCCTCAAGTTCCTAGGTAATTGGACAGAGATTTTGGAGCATTTTATTTTATGGTTTGTAACAATACTCGTTGCTAAACCATATGCAACAACCTGATAATTGGAAAGAGTACTATAACCATGGAGGTAAAAGTAAGGAGTTGAAACTTTATATTAAGAAAACGCCAATATCGTTTGAGACAATAATTCAGGTGGTGCTGGGATAAGATAAGTAGTGCATGATTTTTTATGGCGAAAGGCCTAAAATATTTATTTAAACTGTCAATTTTGTAAAATTAAATTATTAGCCCGATGCAAAGTAGAACTGATACAACAAATTATATTCCTACGTATTCAATACTATTTTACCTTTCAATTTATTTTTATCTCCATATATTCTGTACGCGATCCTACAACTATGAAAAAATACTGGTTAATTATACTCATAATTAGGGAACACTTAATTTACAAATAATCAAAAATGCATTTACTAAATACTACGCTTTTCTGTTATGCCGACTAACAATAACAGCTATTTTACAAACACTAGCGACACCGAAATGTAATTCTCCAAGCATTATAGCATTTTCAAGCATTTCATTCATAGCAGTCCCATCACCTTCTCTATAACTCCATGACTAAAACGTTATAAATTAGAGCCCATTTTGTAAGCGTGTACAAACAAAGACATCTATTAAATAATCAATAATCATTTTCATTTTCTCTGCCTGATTTTTACAGGCAGGGGAAGCTAATTAGAAAGTAGTACAGCTAGTCAAATTTAGTACAAAAATATTTTATTTCTATAACAAAAGATTAAAAGGGACCGTGTAGCCCTACTCAGAAAATCAAATCAACGGGACAGAACAACCGTGTATGTAAACAAGCCAACCATATGTGAATACATAACAGACAATTTATTGCATAACATGCAATTTTCCGTTCTTGAATACACTGACAGATGGAGAATTCGCATAAATTGCTGAGGCAGTCATCCAATAGGAAATAAGTATGCAAATATAAAGGACTTGCATAAGTAGCGGAGCGTTCACTTCCAGTCACTGTTTCACAAAATGTTGGCGTACCTCAGTCGTATGTCATTTGTGTGCGGAATCAACATAAAGCACGACATTTCAACTTTATGTAAATATGCCCGGACATATTGATAAGTTTTCCGTTTTTAATCGCATTTGGAACGTCACTTTACATCTTTTGTTACGGATCTAAAATATATTTGTGCGTTGACTTGCTCCATAACTTTCTAATTAACTTTGCTCTATCTACAAAAAAGGAAAATATGAGCTCCCTAATCCACCAAAGTGGGGAGGGGCGCGGTAAGGGCTCTTGGTCTCATTGTGTGGGCCATAGGGGTTTCCTATACAAAGGGACTGCAGAAGAAGTATTGTACATAGCTAGGTAACATAGTTCGTGATATATTGGCCTGAGGAAAGATTTGCTTGCTACACTGTACAAACGATCACATTTTATGTAACTGCTGCGTTAGAGAAAGAATGGAACCTAATTTATTAAATTATATCATAAACTGTACTCAAAATATTGCTTATTTCATTGACGTAATCGACAATTTCCCATTAAATTCGAAACATGCTAAAAAGAATTAAGTAGATTGTTTGTATTAAAAATATATTCAACAACCCATTTAAAGTCAATTCTATGTCTGTTATCATTTTATAATACTTATTATAATAAAATTAAACATTGACACCAACTGAATAATCAAAACAAGTTAAGGCCCGGAAATTGAAGTCAATGGTATACTTGTATATCATTCTTTGACTTACTCATAAATCAATTCAATTCATAGGTAACACTTCGTAATACTGTTAGATTACACTTTATAATTCTTACATCCCACACAGTAACAGTGTTATACTACGTCACCAACACAAATAGCAATTTGAATTTACAAGGTATAAAATCAAGTCAAATATTAGTTTTCTATTAATATTTGATACGAATATTTAGGCACTTGAGAAAACTGAATCAATTTATCACAGCATGAATTCAATGTCCTACGCTGCCCTGAAAACTATTTTTATTGTATGTATATGATTATTATCATCAAAATACATCATGCTAATATAGCATAAACCTCAAACATGCAGTAATGGTATATTTGCCCTCTATTCATGAATACGAATTCAGGGATGAGCTAGAAATCCATAACGGTTATTGAGTGAATGCATAACTGAAGCCCCAATAGTCTTGCATGAAACCGACAATTGTGTTACTATAAACATTTAGATCCTTTAAGTATTCAAATAATCTGCATGCATTTGTATGCATTATATCTTGAACTGAATGTATTGATTAGCTCCTGGAAATGGTGTAATATATAATTTCAGTTTGTAGTTCAGCAACATAGGGTAATTCAAAATGTTTTTTGAAATTTTTACGTTATTTTATAGATGCGTTGAACGTGTATAGAACTATGAACTCAAAGGTTCGACAAGGGTTTAAATTTGAAAAAAAAATTGTTTAAAAATACAAATATGCATAAAACTTAAAAAAAAAATCTGATGTGGGCAACACATGACTTTCCTTATATAATGCAATCAATTTACTACTTTTACAGTTAAAAAAATGTTACTCTTATTGTAGATACTTATATTCTTTCCAAGATATTGAATTATCTTCAATTAGTTGTCATTTTTATCAATTTGGTGAGGTTTTTGTTAATTTGGCAACAATTAAAAATGTCGCCAAGTTGGCGACATTCCGCCCAATTCGTCGCCAAAATTTCGCCAAGCGTTATGGACGGTGAAATAAGTTATTCTTACAGCAGATAAATGACTACCGGCGTTCAAATACAAAAGTATTACTCAAAGTATATTTTTGCATGAATGGAACGAGCTAGATCCACGAGAATGATGTCACCTAATTTATCGCATGGTATTACATATGAAAAGTGAACATGTTTCTCAATAGGAAATATGTTTATTTTTATTTTATATAACTTTTTGATAATTTTTTTGAAAAATGTGCAATATCTCGAGAACGGTTCATGTTAGCGTTCTAAAGTTTATGTCAATCGTTTTCTAATGAAAAATTACATAGGAAATGTCTATTTGTGTAACTTTTAGTGGTTTTGATTTTTTGACGATTTTTTCAAAATTTCACTCCAAAATTTAGGAGGGTTCTAAACATTCGATTGCGTATAAAAACAATAGGCTTTCTGTGTTTACGGATTGTGATTTTTGTGCCAAATTTCGTTCGAATCGGTTCATTCGTTCGTCAGTTATCGTCTCCAAAGTCTCACTGACACACACACACACACACACAGACATCACTTCAAAAATGTTTGATTCGTGATCAGGGATGCTTGAAACGTGCTCTTCCGTCGAAAACTCGAATTCGAATTTTCGACCCCGTCACAATACTTCCCTTATACATTATGCATATAAGGAAAGTAAAAACACTCAAAATTGCAAATTTAAACAAATTGATCAGTCATCAACAGCACCGATTTTTACAAAGCCATATAGCTTGTTATTTCTGTAAATAATGCCCATGTTTGGTTACTTTTTACTGTAGGCATGTACACTAAGTGGCTTCTTACTTCCGTAAGCCTTTGTGTTGGCTGTGTGGTCTGGGCCTTCTACACTAAGTGGCTGCCAGATTATTATTATAATTGAGAAAATTTTACACAATTTAGTGATATTGCTGGCGTTATATCACTTAATCGGTATAAGTAAAAGCTGAAGAGATTTAAAGACTAACTATATGCTATGCTCATGAAATAATGGTTAAAATTTACGATCTAAACTCTAAAGGGATTTGTAAGAGAAATAATCGTGGACTTTCAAAGAAGTGGTACAAGTATCAACCTTTTACTTACGGGTGTGACAGCGTCCATTCCAAGCGAAAAACCTTTTAAAAAGACAGCTATTTGACATACCCTACCCCAAACAGTTCGGTCCCCCTTTGCAGACATTGGCATCCATGGACGCCAATACCTGCAAAAAGGTATCAAACTGTTTGGGTTTAAAGTGCATGTAGTGTATATAGGAATAAGTGTATATAGGAGAAACATATGTTAACTTTCCTCAGTTGTTTAATATGACTTAACAAACCTCACCAATGTATTGTTACCAGACAACATACGTTCAACACGAAATTTTATACATTTTATATTAACGACTACTGACTAAAGGACTTGAGAAAAGAGTTGGCACATTTGTTCAGTACAACAAAAGGGGAACAATTAATCTGATTACTGATAATCTGAATCAGAGACCAAGTTAGATAGCTTCTCAACATATAGTTTGCATCACATTATATCGTATAAGTTGCAGACGCAAAAGAACTAACCAACTGATCATACTTTTGCCTGTAAGTGCACATAGGAATAAAATAGATTAACTTTTTGCAGTGGTTTAATATAATTTAACAAAACTCACTGCTGCGTTTATACCAAAGAGCGTACGTTACTATGAAATATGAACGCAGAGAAATAGACTCTATGTAGACATACTGTCAATTTCTAGAGAGGAAAAAGATCCTGTAATATTTAAAACAAATTGATTATTTCTCAATCAAATAAATCATGTCTTTGGATTATATGAAATATAATCAGCCCAAAACGAGTGATACAAAAATAAAATGTTCCAATAACGCTTGCAAATCCAGATACCGACCAGTGATACATGATAAGATTATTAATTTGAGGAAAGTGAAAATGAAAGTAAATATTTTAGATTATTAATACTGTGAATATTATTAAGACATGCGTTTCTTTTAACAAGTCTTATTTATTTTAGATTAAGTAATGTGTACTTTTCTGACTTTCTTTGCAATTAAGTTTCGATTGTATGAGAAATATTCAAACTGTAATATAATGTTAAAGCTATATAATCATATCTATATTTTGACCATAAAAATCCGCCCTTTAAGTTTTCAATTACTCCCATTGAAATTCGCTAAGGAATATCTTTCCACAACATAATTAATCATCTTTCTCCAAATACGAAACTGGAGCATTTTTCTTTCAGAATTTTGTACTCGAAATACATAAAAACATCTATCACCATACAGTTTCAAAACTTCTATGAAGAATTGGTTGGTAAATAGAAAATCTAGTTACATTTTTGTTCTTTCGCGAAGGATTGTAAAACACAGTGTCAAAATCCTTCTCCGATCTCCAATTTAAACTAAGGGAGAACATTCTGGTATGCAGAAAATATTGAAAATGTCAAGTTTGAAAATTGTTTCGAGGATATGAGTATGAGTGAGGAAATATATTTTGTTTCTATTCCTCTTATAAGAGTGCCGGAATTTGGATCAACACATTTCTCCTCATTTTTATACCAAACAAGTAAAGTACATATGTAAAATATAAAATTGTCAGTAGTAAACCCCAACATTTTAAGGTTGATCAGAAATCCGCCAATAAATTTTGTGGGCGTGTAAGGGAGTCCGACCAGTGAGGAAGCACGCTGAATCCCGCAAAATACATGTCGTTAAGAACAATGACGGCTATACTCTCCATACACTGAAGACACATATTCACATGCTGCACTAGAGATACAAAAATATATGAGAAAACCAGTTTCTAGTGCATATTTGAGCAGCGTACGAGATTCACTGCACGACGTACAGTTCGTGCTGAATCCTCTATGTGTGGCCTGCCTCTAAGCGTTCTCTTCGTATTACAGCATGACACACTGATAGAACGAAGTTATCCTGCAGATATTGCTGTCATTATTAGATTTCTGATCGATATATAATAATCGATATAATAATATTGTTGCAATAACAAAATTTTCTAATTTTTGTCGTATTTTTCTCATTTTAACGTCCGCCGACGTGGTTGTCGAGTGGTCAAGGCAAGCGTTTCCGTAGCAATCGCTCGACCGCCACGTTGTGGGTTCGAGCCCCACGTAAGGCATTGATGTTTGTGTTGTGGGCGCAATGTGATCCGCCCCCCTCTGGTGCGCCTGGGGCTACGTCAATGGACGGCTAAATGGTTCACACTCTGGCCGATGTAATAAAGGCGAATGGCGAAGGTCAAAGTGCCTGGCCATTTGAAAACAAAAATCATTTTAATGGCCACTATCCCCTTAATAGATAGTACAGCTTTTTCCCTCCGGTACGTGAGGAGCTCGCAGTAGCCGAAACAGCTGCAGAAGTCTGTCCAAACGCTAGTGTGGAGGACAGTTCCGTTCGCCCAAAAAATCAAAGACATGCCTCTGATAAAAAATTTATAATTAATCAACGGATGGGAATTATTTTTATTTCTAGAGTAATTTGTGATATTGTATGCAGTGCTAAAATAAAAATGCGCGATGGTTGACAAGTCAATTTCTATAAATCGTAATGTGAAATTCGATGAGGTTTAAAATGCTCGAAAAGTATATATTTTTAAACAAAATTGTCTAATAATAGTATGGATTCCATTCAAAGTTTGTTTGAAAGATAAATTGTTTCATCTTGCAGATGGTGTCAAGACAGAAACTCTGTGATAATACTTTACGTCGCTAAGGAACCGATTTTTTGATAATATCAGCCAAAATCGTTTGAAACTAGCTAACACATAAAATAACGAAAAATGGAATTCGAAATTTAAAGAAATACGGCACCTAATCGGGGTCTAAAGTGTCTGTTAACCAAACGTCATGGTCGTACGATTCTTAGATTTTGCGCTACACGCTACAGGCACATACACACACAGACATCTTCATTTGCTAAGTAAGAAGATTAAAAAAAAGACAAAGCATAACTGTCGTATACACTTAGATGTACTACTTACAATACTTCCTTTCTCGGAAAAGAACTGGTTATGAATTATGTACAATTTCCGATACCTTAGATTCTGGGGAACACTACATTTGTTTTTTCATAATTATTTTAATGGGCACCGTAGACATAATTTTCCAGGATAGGGCCGATATAGATTGGAAATTGAGTTTTCAGACCATACGACGGATAATGTATGAAATGACCACAATTTGTCTAAAATTCGGTGTCCAAAATTTGTCATTCAATCTATACTCATGCGGGCTGTCACCATCTGCTGAAAAAGTGAGATGATTACAAATATGAATCTGTGAGGTCATGTCACGTCTGATGTCAATAGACGCAGCATATTTGGAAATACTGAGCCCAGACCTTTCTGACCATAGCGCTGAAGCATTGAGTTAAAGATGAATCCAACTCCAGACATTTAATTCCTTATATATACACTGCTCACAACTAAAATCGCAACGTCATGAAGAAATTGATGTATCCTTATGAAATTTAGACAATAAAACTGCAACATGGAGATGTGCAAATGATCAAAAAATCATACCTGGAAAATGAAAGCATGGAACTCTATTGACATTAGATTAATATGGAATATGCCCACTGCGAGCGGCTATGCAGGGTTGAATACGACGAGGCACCCCATCAATGAGATGGTCAATGGTGTTCTGAGGAATGGCATTCCACACAGCATGCAATAGGTCTTGAAACTGAATATGATTTGCTGGAATTGGGAGGTCTCTTAATCGGCGACCAATGATGTCCCAGGTATGCTCAATTGGCGACAAATCCGGAGAATATGTTGACCAAGCCAGGATATCAAAACCTTGTAGCCTATTCATAGCTACCCGTGCAATATGTGGCCTGGCATTATCCTGCTGAAAAAGCTGTCCAGGCCTGGTTGACAGATATGGCTCTACCACAAGTCTCACAATGTCAGAGACGTTGTGCCAAGACACTGCCAGAAACGTGAACCAAAAGTGCTAGTCCACCAAACGTTATACCACCGCAAAACATAGTACCACTTAGGGGAGCTGTGTGGTGACTGATAACAGAATCGTGATTTATCCGTGAATAGAATGTTTCCCCAATCTGTCGACCAATTGGGTCTCAATTGCAGCCACTGGATGCGACGTAACCGGTCAATACCTTGAAACGGTAATTATCGAAAAGGTAGTCTACCTCGGAGTCCTGCGTCATGCAAACGGTTTCGAATTGTTTGCGTTGAAACCACGTTACTTGGAGTGTGGGATAAATGCCGTTTTAACACGGTTGCTGTGGTAAACGGCTCCCGTGCAACGCTTCTCAGAAGCATACGATCTTCAAGTGGTGTAGTACACCTGGAAGCTCCACTACCTGATCTTCGTGTCGTTTTGTTGTCGACGAAACGACACAGCGAAACGACTTCTTGCCGTTTCGTTGTCGACGTTGTTCTCAGGAACCGTAACACACACCGCTGAACTGTGTTCACATCACGACCAATAGATCAGCGATCCCTCGAAGGCTCATTCCACCGTCATATAAACCAATGATTTGTTGTCGTTCCGTTGACGACAACTGAAAATATGCGGCATGTCGATGTACTCTTGGCATACTGTCATGATTTTTACAACCTCCTGAAACCAATGACGCTACAATTTAGCTGTGATATCGCTCCTCCTTGATCTGACGCTTTTATGCTGTTCGGCAAAGTGTTACGTCACTATGCGTTACGAGACCGTAATCATTTGCATATCTCGTCGCTGTTTCCATTGCCTGATTTACATAAAGCTACACCTACAACTTTATGGTTCTGCGATTTCAGTTGTCAGCAGTTACTCCCAATTGGATCAAGCATGTCACTTAAGCATATATTTTTTTCATGCAGTTCTTTTGATCTGTTAAATTCTTACAGTAGGGCACATTCCCATAGGAGTATGGCTGTCACTGACCTCCATCTATCTTTACTTTTGAAATTCAAGTTTCTCAAATTCAAACTCGCTGAGTAATGTGTTTCCGGACAAAGGTTAGTCATCTTCCCTCAAATAAGAAACAAATATTTATCATTCAAAATATTATTCTTGAAAGTCTGGGGAAATGTAAAGAATCGCTTATCTTTACAGTTCAAAACTTTTTGGAAGAAGAATTGCTAAGTTGACAAGAAAATATAGTTATAATTTGTGTCGAATATAATGCAGGATATATCCATCTGAGTCGGATGCTTCTAGATAAGAATGAAAATTTCGCTGTCAAAAGTCAAGATCAAGTTTAAATTCAAAACTAAATCTTCTAAATAAGTTATACAAACCTGAGCTTCAAAAATCCATTTATAAATATTGAGCTAGAATTTAAAAATTTATAAAATGTTTAGTTAACATATAAATTCAATTACACAATTTTAAGCTGCTAAAGCATACAGAAAAATGTATTCAACATATATCTAGATAAACATTATTAAGATTCTATAATTTTTAAGGCATTTATATATCTTTGAGTTGCAATTATAATCCCTTATACAATTTTTAACTTCATTTTTATTTCCCCTAATAAATATTTGACCTTTTGTTAAAAAAATATAGTTACTCTGTTACTCGCTTTTATTATATAGATTAATATTAATAATCTCTCCAGTGGCATATTTCGAAGGGGAAAAGGTTGATGTGTGCCATGTGTGACGGAGTACTATGTACCAAGTAAAATAGTTCGATATTTTTAGGTTTTATATTTTTTTTAACTAGGGTGCTCTGACCTTGCTTGCTACGCTTCGCCTCATTCTCGCTGCGCTCGCTTCATACATATATCTTCTAAAAATTCTACTTTCAAAACTCTCAATTTAAATCTCAATCAAATTTTCTATCCCTACCTATTTTCCGCAGGAGGTAAAAGCTGGGATTTTTCTTAGCCCAGGGAATCCAAAAACTGAATTAATTGATCTTGAGCTCCCTTCGCGAGCTATTTCATGGCAATCTAATGTTCAATTCCATAAACGGTTTATTTCACCGTGTTACTACCGTGTTTCACCTATTATATTTCTCTATAAATGTACTAAATTTCATATTTTTGTATGCTATAGATTTTGCCTTACGAGACAGAGAAATCTTCTGACGTGCCTATACGAAGAATAAATTTCACTTCAGAAGTGTATAAAAAGTAAAATATCTCAAAAATACATCGAAATTAAAAAAGTGCTTAGTCCTGCGAAAATTCACCCATATAGGCAAAAATTCCTGCTTGCAAAAATTCATGGTCTTGCCATTGTTAGTTTATCCAGGACGCGAACACGCAGTTTAAATATTTTGTCTTTGATATTTAATATTTCTAAAACTATATATATATATATATATATATATATATATATATATATAAATTCCCAAAAAGGACAAGTAGCAATGTACTCGTACAGATTCTAGATGTGTGACAGAAGTACCGGCCGGGGGGAGTTGCGACCCCCAGCACTCCGGTTAAAGCTTTTTCCGCCATGGCAAACGCTCCCGGTAACCGATACTCCCTACACGATTTCCTTCATGACCTTTTATAAATCCGCAAAAATACATACATATACAATTTCAATAACATGTAAAATCTAAAAGTTTACTTTTCTACGCTAAAACTATCCATGAAGCATTCTGTAAAAATATAACAAATAATTTAAAATACAAAATTCTTAAGACTAAAGAAATCCCAGTCTGAGAGGATATTTTTTTTTTTTTTTTTTAAAAATGGATATAAGACCCATAAACCGCATTATTTCCATATAAAAACCTGTGTGTAAAATTACCTCACAATTAGTCATTTAATCCTTTTAAACCCTTTCTATTCAAAACTAATGTTTGAAATACTAGTCAGAGTGTCTGTATTTTTAAATATGGACTCAAGACCTATTGGCAACTCCATCGCCATATATATACTAATGTTTGAAATCATTTCACTTATGGTTAATTATTACTTTAAAAACTATATATTCAAGACTATTGAAATCCATGTTATTATTATTAAAATCCTTTCTGGATACCAAAACCTATTGGCTTCTTTATCACCATAAAAATCCTAATGTTTGAATTTACTTCACTTGTGATAGTTTAATGCTCATAAATCGATATATTCAATTCCAAAGACATTCCAGTCAAAGAGTTATTTTTAAATATTGGATACAAGACATTTAAACAATATTATCACCTTATAAATATATATACATATATATAGACACATAAATACGCCATAGTCCAAACTCTACGCAATACACCTTCCCATGGAACAACACATAACTTTTTGATTTTATACCACTTTCACATATGACTAAAGTAATTATTAAAAGTTCGTCCGATATTTCAGAAAACCCTTATAATCACGAACTTACAATCTGGATAACGCTTATAATGTTTCCACATAAAAATAGCCCTAGCTATAAAATTCCGGTGTATAGCCATATTGAGCTATCTGATTTATGATCCTCAATTTGGCATAAAAACACGTCACCCTCTGCGTATTACAATTCCCGCCATTAGGCTATATCCGAAAAGTCGTATGTTGTTATCATTCCAAAATATCTCTTCCTGGTTACGGCTGCAGTTAAACCATTATAATTGGAAACCAATCTTATCAGAAAAGCGGGAGGATAACCCTCCTTGATAGCCTCCTCCAGAAAACGGCAATCACACTTGTATCTATCGTTGTTAGTAAAATTCAACAACTTGTGTCGTTTCATTTGATTTACTATCAGATTTCTGAATATGTTACGGTGTAGACTAGTTGTCCATGACGTCAAATATTTGATATCAAAATTAAAGGTGTTACGTTTATCGTAAATACGATAACATTGTATAGTGGCAGGCTTCATTATAGTGAGATCTAAAAAATCCAGACTTTCATCCTCATTGCATGGTGTTTCTATTAAAGTTAAACATGGAGGATAAAAGTCAAACTTCATTGTATAACCACTATCCTCGAATCCGCATAGGATATCATCCACGTAACGTAGGAATAACATCTCATTTAAAAGATGTGTTCCCCTTTCATATCTATCTAGGTAAATATCTGCCATAATTGACGAACAGTTACCCCATATATATATATATATATATATATATATATATATATATATATATATATATATATATATATATATATATATATATATATATATATATATATATATATATATATATATATATATATATATATATATATATATATATATATATATATATATATATATATATATATATATATATATATATATATATATATATATATATATATATATATATATATATATATATATATATATATATATATATATATATATATATATATATATATATATATATATATATATATATATATATATATATATATATATATATATATATATATATATATATATATATATATATATATATATATATATATATATATATATATATATATATTTATATATATATATATATATATATATATATATATTTATATATATATTTATATATATATATATATATATATATATATATATATATATATATATATATATATATATATATATATATATATATATATATATATATATATATATATATATATATATATATATATATATATATATATATATATATATATATATATATATATTTATATATATATATATATATATATTTATATATATATATATATATATATATATATATATATATATATATATATATTTATATATATATATATATATATATATATATACAGAGAGATAGAGAGAGAGTTTATGTCAGCGTATTCTCTATAGCTTTTTATACAACTGTATCAAATTTCATATTTGTATATGTAATAGTTTTTGTGGTACGAAGTAAAGAATCTTGAGAAACGAGATATTTGTAAAACAGCTGTGGCAGCGTCAGTAGCAGTTAAATTTTTTCTAATAGAGATATTTCTTTGGAAAATTGTACAGTTTTGATAGGTGTAGTTTAACAATATGCTGTTTATTTCGTCCGAATTGGATTACAAAAAACGAAATTATCAACGATGAATCTTTAGAATGTAACTTTCGTAGTCACTCCACTGGAGAAAGGGTGTGATCAGGGTTAACGATTACAGCATACTGGCGTATAGTGTAGTTATCTATGCGGAAATGTCGCAGAACTAGAATTTAAACTCTTTACACTATACTACTGGAATTATTTTATTACATAGCTTAAAGTATATACCGGGTGGTCAGAATTAAAACACCCCTACTCTGAGCTCTCTATACATCGAACTACTCAGTGTAAAGGCTCCAAAATTGTTGAACCTACTATTCAAGACATGGGGAAAGGCATTACGGGAAAAAAAATTAGTTTCAGAAACACCGATAGGTGGCGCTGTACAACAGAAAATATGCTGAAAAGACACAAAATAATCACAAAAACAAACAAACACATGCGATATGGAATTTTTCGTTTTTAATTTCTTTTGCTGATATGAAAAAAAAGAAGATAAAAAGTGAAGAAACTTAAACTGCCATTGTAACTGCAATTTCGCACTGTAAGCACAAAAATTTGCATAAACCCTTGGTTTGCAGCTACTATGTTCTGGGCATAAAAGGGGATAAAACTGGGAAATTTTCATTCTTATCAGCGATGGCTGTCACACTGCCAGAACGCGCTTTACTTGTGAAGCTGTTTTATGAAAACATAGGATATGCTGCAGTTGCACTTCGAGAGTTTCGTCGATTTAAGAATTTGCGCAAAGAACCATTACTTTCACAAGCACTCAGAAGAATGATCGCTCGATTCGAGAAAACTGGGCATCTTGGAGTTCAGCCGGGTCGAGGACGCAAAGCGACTCGTTCAGATGTCGTTGACGATGTTGCCACCGCTATTGTTGAACAATCAATGGATAACGTTATACGCAGCATTCCCTTTTTTTTCGCGTAATCCCTTTCCCCATGTCTTGAATAGTATGTTCAACAATTTTGGAGCCTTTACACTGAGTAGTTCGATCTATAGAGAGCTCAGAGTAGGGGTGTTTTAATTCTGACCACCCGGTATATAATCAGAATAAAAATTACATTGTGGGCTCTGTATTGAGTTCATCAATGGCACTTCCGTTACATAATTTCGTTTCATTATGATCTACTTCAGACACTAACATATTCACAATTCACGTTTACTCGTATTTCATCAACAACCTAACTGAACGATGATGAGTTTATGAGTTCTCGGTAACTCGTAAAGTTCTTGGTTAATCTCAAATTTTCTACAACTTCACCAGTAAAAGTCGATAAGTTGGCAACATTTTCCATTTTGTAAGCAAGATTCCTAAATTTGTCGCCACGGCTATGTGGCACAGACCTTTAAATATTGACAATGGTTTCCTATTGAGTAATCGTGAGAATACGATGCCACTTCCGTTGCATACTTCCGTATCATCACCATCAACTTCTTTCATCATTTATTCTATACGCGGCTTCCTAAGATGTTTCACATCAAGAGTCATTATACAATTTTTAACTTCAAATTGAAAATATCTTGTATACTTTAGAGCTAAAATTAGAAAATTCTCAAAATTATTTTCAGTCACACAAAAAATGAATAACCAAAAATGTTCTTGCAAATAATTTAATTTCATACTCCTTTGCATTCAAAAGTAAAATAATTTTCCATAAAAATAGTCTTATACTCAAAAGTCTAAAGATAAACGCAGAATCATCTTCCTTCAAAACTCCAATACGAAATTGTTGAGTTGGGTTAAAAATTTAGTTGCACTTCTATTTGGTATATATATATATATATATATATATATATATATATATATATATATATATATATATATATATATATATATATATATATATATATATATATATATATATATATATATATATATATATATATATATATATATATATATATATGTATATATATATATATATGTATATATATATATATATATATATATATATATATATATATATATATATATATATATGTATATATATGTATATATATATATGTATATATATATATGTATATATATATATATGTATATATATATATATGTATATATATATATATATATATATATATATATATATATGTATATATATATATATATATATATATATATGTATATATATATATATATATATATATGTATAGAAAATATTTGTATTTTGCTATTTCTTTTGAATAAGATTGTAAGACACATTGTCAAATCCATGTTGATGTTTCAATTTAAAAATACTGTGCAAATCTTGCGAAAGTTCTGACATACAGAAATATTGAAAACGTCATGTTCGAAAATTGTTTGGTTGTACTGCATGCTGTGAGCATAATTCATAAAAATATTTTTCTATAAATTTTTGCCCCGAGAACACATCTATTAGATATGACTATATGTTTTACTATCATAGTAACTGAAGCAGTAAGCCTGCCATAAGTTGCAAACAATTTCTTCTCATCCGTCCGCGTGAAGGATTTGCCCTCTTAATATCCGTAGATACAAACGAGCCATACACCTATTCCGTTCAATATTACTATTCTTATACATACGATTCTTATCGAAACATACATAACATACCATCTCCTATCACAATGTAATTAATTTAGGCTCCCTTATACCTTCTAACAAACCGTAGCTGTCCCATGAACAGTGAAACTCACTGGATTTTGAATAAATATATTAAACTAATACTTTCCTCAGATACACATGGATTATAATAAAAATCAAATTTAATGAATTGTGCTAATTTTCTTAATTATTGATTTTTCGACCCTTCGGCAAAATTTTCGTCGATTTGGAAGTGTTTTGCGAATTGTGACATTTTCCAAAAGTTGCCAAAGTCGACAAGTGAGACAAATCCTTTTGAAATATAATTAATAAACTGCTCGTTTCTAAATTACTTTGAATTCCAATCCATTCCTGAAATTTAAAATCAAAATCCTATTTATGTTTTGATTTTAAATTTTATCAAATTGAAGTCATTTTCGGTTATTTAGTGATGTTTTCGTTTACTTAGAAACATTTTCGCAAATTTGATGATATTTAGAAAAAATCGTCAATGTTCGGCCAAATTTTTAGCCAAGCGTTCCGATATAGACTGAAAGTTCAGACAGAATAGAAGGACAGAAAGTTTTGGGTCAACAGGGTCAATAAATAATACTATAATCACCCCGGTCACCTAGTAATTCTGCCTGTCCATGTATCTATCTGTCCAAAACACTTAGCGTAAATTTTGGCAAAAATTTGACAACTTTGACGACTGATTTTGCGTATTTTCTCCTATCTGCGGTCGGGCAGATAGGAGAAAATATTTTGCAACTTTATGGATCGTGGATGGGATGTAATAATGCTAAATTTGACCCCTTCTTATGACGAGTTTACCGTACTTATAAGTATATCTAATTAGAAGCAATGCTAACAATTGTAACATAATGTATAAATGTTTAAAAGTTTTGAAATTAAAAATACATACAACAGTACATTAAAAAGCGTTTGAAAAAATTATTCACTTCTAGTTGCGAAATTTTCGCAACGGATATGTATAGTATTCATTGAATGAAGATGTTTTTTTATTTTCTAATAAATCTATTGCCATGTTTTCAATTCTAGCACTAAAACTAACGACTGTCTGTTAAACAGAACGACTTTTTGTAAGTATGTAAAATGCATGTTTGATATTGTATTTAAGTATGTAAGCTTCTCACAGTAATAATTTTTATTAACTGGCGATATGTGTACTCTGCATAATTTTTTTTTCGGATATTACTAAATTAAATTTAGACTCTAACATGTTGAAGATGGGTTAGTAAAATAAAGCTTTGATTAATTGGATGTATGCTGTAATATGTTAATCCATATTTTTACATTAAATATCAGCTATAAAGCTTTACAATGCTTAAAAGTAATAATGCTGTTAAATATTAATCATTGACTTTTACACTGAGGATACTGTATATGTCAGAGATATATCTGATAGAGCCTAGTGTAGCACACATCATTTCCTATGTTGTTCAGGACTGCTGTTATCAAAATGAATAGATAAAAATCCTGTTAAGGAATTTGATATCGGATAATTCATTTCTAAAGTCGCTTTAAAAATTCGTTTTGCTAGTTGTCATTGATGCACTATGAGTGAGTTAAATGTATTCGGTTAATTGGTGAAAATAAATGTCAACAAGATATTTACGAAGGAGCCTTTTTTATACGGTGGAAAATAGTGTGTAACTTTCTTTTTTGATGGAACTATTAAGCATTTGTAACCTCCTTTGCATACTTATCTAGTTGAGTCAGGCGAATTTTCGAAAAATCCAGAAGGGACAGTTCCAGAACCGGAAATAGGAACCTATACTATCCCTCGTACCTCTCTAAAATTTAAAGTGGTATCCATATTAGCTACATTTGTACCTAATCGTAAGACAGATATGTTCAAGGAATTTTTTTTAAACTGGGATTGGAAAGAAAATCAGGAGTGAAAAAATTTAATGAACTACCCTACTTCCTCCAGAATTTAATACTAAATTTATAGTAGTTATCATCGACGCTCTGTGCCAGTATTGAGAAACATATGTTCCAAATAAAAAGAAAATTTTTTAAACCGGAACAGAAAAAAGAACCAGAAGTTGAAACTCTCTTAGTAGCGACCCCTTTCCCTCCTTGTCCTCCAAAACTTTGTACTAAATCAAATCAGCCACCATTTGAGATGTATCGAGCAGAGTTTGAGAAATAGATGTTTCAAGAAACAGTTTTGTAAAATTAATAATATATCAAAATTTTTGTCATCAATAAATGCTTATAGACGTGTACAATTTATAGTTTCCCTATAGATGAAAATTTTACATTATATAATGTTAAACTATCAATTTCGGGGAAAACTTTGATCTTTTATTAATAGGCGAAATTTAATAAATATTTTAAATGTTGAATAAAACTTGTTATGAAGCACATTACGAATAATTACATCTAGAGTTCTACTGCTGCATAATCTACAGAAATATCTAAATTTAAACATATATGCTTATACATGATATTTTTAAATTCCGTCAAGTGATTATTATTTTCCCCAAAGATGAGTTTTAGGCATAAGTATTAGATACCAGTATGCAGCGCTAATAGTACAATTATAAATGATGCATGATTTCTAACATTGTACAGTTGTTATAGTTGATTGCAAATATATGTGCTAAACCTACCGACTCATTGAATAAATTCTCATTCTAATCGTATGTAACCAGCGAGGTCGATTCTACAGCAGATGCTTGTATGCTGTACATATATTCTAATATTCAGGATTCTAAATATTTATTATACAACTACTGCAATTACCTAGTATGTTGAATATATTTGTTATAAAACGGGGACTGAAACTAACAATTCATTTATCTGCCTATACACAAAACTTCATACCTATTCATAAATGTATTATAATCAAATGATAAATATTACTTGAGCAATTAATTTTAATTTATTTATTGAAGGATGAAGACTTTATACCAATATTTTAACAGCTAATCAAACGCTGTGTTAACACATGTTAACGGAAGTGCTGTATTGAATTAAAGATTTCGACTTTGTCTAAGGACACAAACAGAATGTTAAAAGTCATTTGTCAAACAGAATGGTGACAAAATGTGGAAGAACATTTTATCTTTTCGACAGAATTTGTCTAAAGTGATAACTGATAG
The DNA here is from genome assembly GCA_951213105.1 of Amaurobius ferox. Lineage (NCBI taxonomy): Eukaryota > Metazoa > Arthropoda > Arachnida > Araneae > Amaurobiidae > Amaurobius > Amaurobius ferox. The sequence continues at coordinate 51,569,359 of OX578143.1, read as the reverse complement.
CAAAACATTTTGTAATATAAGTGGGTTCTATAAATAAGAACATTCAAATGAAACCTCATGCAGACTGTGCTCAATCTTATTTAAAACCGATCACAAATTTAAAACTATCATTGTAGGACTGGATATCTCCAGAGATTCTCAAAGTCTTGTCTCATGTGTATTTTTCTTCAGGCAATAAGGTTGAGACTTTGCCCTTGTGCCGATCCTAAGATTATAGGAAATTCATGTAAGTTCAATCTATTTTGTTAAGCATACCAATGTATATATATGATAAAATGTAAAACTTGTGAATTAACTTATGTAGGTCAAACAAAAAATCCTCTTAATTTAAGAATTAATCTTCACCGTAGCCAGATTAAGAAAAATTCTGCTTTTAATCAGGAATACCATCTTCTATACTCTCACTTTCAATCTCACTTTTAATAATATATCCATTACAAGCTTAGACTTTGCAGTAACATTGGAAGAACGCATCTGGTGGGAAAATATGCACATACTACAAAGTAATTCAAAGTAAAATGCGATGTGGTATATCTAACGATCTTATTTCAAAATAAAACTTTCAATTCTATCCCCTTTTGGCAAGATATTGAAAACAAATCATAAGCATCTTCCTATAACAGATATAAATATTAGAACGTCTTACAGTTACGAAATTCCTTTGGGAAGAAAAATTTACAATTATAACCTTTTAAGTAAAAATCTTTCAATTGGAAATAATGTAACATGTAATTGTAACACCAATCCTTATAAAGATCCAGTTATAGGTCATATAGTTACAAGTAATCTGGAAGTAATCAATAATAAAGCCTTAATAAGAGCTTTCAAATTAGGCACCAAATACCGTAATCCACACCAAGGAAATCCACTTGATTCATTTACAAAGAATCTAGATGCATTTCTCTATAGGATGTCTATAAAATTCAGCATCCCGGATTTTACATTCAACAAATGGAGATCAAGTGTTTTAAATGATTTCGGGTATTATTACAGAATGTATTATACTCGTCAAGAGAGAGTTGCAAACTGGATATAAAGAATCTTACGTTATTACAGGAACAATCTATATAAATAAAAATGAAAATCTGTCTGTCTGTCTGTCTGTCTGTCTGTCTGTCTGTCTGTCTGTTTGTCACACCATCACGGGAGAACGGCTGAACCGAATTTGATGAAATTTTGTGGGTAGCCCAGAAATAGCCCCACTTAAAATTATATCCGTGTTTTGAGTTTCTACGACCAGTGGTTCTCGAGATATTAGTAAAAAACGAAATTTTCGTTTGTCTCATCATCACGGAAAAACGGCTGAACCGAATTTAATGAAATTTGGTGAATAGCCTTGAAATATCCCCTTATAAATTTTGTCCAAGTTTCGAGTTTCTAAGACCTGGGGTTGTCGAGATATTAATGAAAAACGGAACTTTTTCCTAGGAGTTCTACTCCCTAACTCCGTGGTTTATCCAAACGAAAAGCTTGAAAATCGTTTGAAAGTGAATTAAAATTTAATCTCTGAGTTTGATGGGAGATTTTTTGCGTTAATTAGTCACTTTCTGAAAACATGAATTGTTTGAAACATGATTTAAAGGGGAAATCTATCTCCATGGTTCATGGTTTATTTAAAACACGCTTTTACGGAACAATGAGAAGTATAGAGAAATCAAAATCGTTATTTAATTTCGCAGTTTATGTTATAAGACATGACATATTTAACATGTTATAAGATTCTATCTTATATCATGTTACTCAGAAACGCAATTAAATTAAATCTGTCTGTTAATTTTAATAATTATTTTTTCGATTTGAATAATAAATAAATGGATATAAAAATATATTTTAGAAAAGAACGATTTGATTTTTCTTATAGCATTTTTGACTGGATAATATCAGTTACGGTCTTCAGGTTTAAAAATTATTATTATTTATATTTTCGGGGATTATTGATTCAAGGATTATTGATATGTTTAAGTTATTATGCAATTATTTTATTATGACAAAAATTGTTTAAACTCATATATTGTATGTTGTACGAATCTTCTACAAATACACGTGTATATCTTTTAATCTACGAGAATATAAGTAGTACAGGTATATTGACATATGTTTTGATATATATTGGCATATATTGGAATCAATTACGACCTTCTGGTATAAAGAGTACGGATATTATTGATGTTTTCAATTTATTACGTCATCTCTTTTATTTTGGCAAATATTTTTGAGACGCATATTGTAATACGGGTAATCTTCTACTAACACATTGGCATATTTTCTGATCTGCGACAATATAACTAGTACGGGGTTGCATATATTCATTCAATTCCTATTTTTTCTTCTGTAAATTTGCTTACAAAAGGGGGCAGGATGTTTTATTCTTCAGATCTGATCGTGAAGATAATTTTGCATAGTGAGAACATATATTCTTAAACTTCTCTTTAGGAGCAATAAATTTAATATTTTAACAGAATTTGCACATGATTGCGAACTTTAAGTTTCTTTAAATTATACACTCCGTACGAATAACGGGTGTGCTGTTAGTGGTTAATAAATTTTAACATTTTAGGAGGATATATCATGTTGCTCGGCATCGCAATTAAATTAAATGTGTTTGTTAATGTTTTTATTATTTTTTTTCGATTTAAATAATAAATAAATGGATAAATGGATATAAAAGTATATCTTATGAATGGACGGTTTGATTTTTCTTTTAATTATATTAATTGCTGACTGCGTACATCAATTGCATTTATTTTGGCAAAGAGTTTTCAAGCTTATATCGTATTTAGCTACTAAACTCATATATTGTGTTTAGCCAATAAATTCATATAGCCGATTGTTGAAACAGAAAAAGAGTAGAGCGGGTATATCTTCTAATACAATTGTAGTGTTTTCATTTAGTATATTGAAACGGGAAAAGAATGTTTCATTCAGATCTGCAAATTCAAAGCTACGAATTTGGAGGGATATCGCTAATTTGACAACTTTTCTTAAACTTTGCCAAATTGACGGAAATGTCGCCAAAATGATATAAACGACACACAAACAGCTGCCATAAACCTTCGGGTTGGTCGTGTGGCTTGGGTCTTCTACATATCAATGAAATTTTTTTTTGTTTTGTTAGAAGAGAGTACTGAAATGATGTTTGGTTAGCATTTATCTGTCAGACCAACCATCCTACTTAGTAATACATTTAGCGAATTTTTAAAATGTCACCAAATTGATAAAAATGTTTTCAAATCTATAAAAATATCTTGAAATTGATAAAATTGCGCTACATAAATGATATTAATTGTTTTTTGTTAGGGGATAGTATTGTGATGATATTTCGTCAATTTGTCGCAAAGTGGAACTGTCAGTTCTACAGTCCCACTTGGCGATAAATTTGGCGATTTTTTAAAATGTCGCTAATTTGACGAAACTGTCGCCAAATGTTCCATAGAAATATAACTATTTAGACGATATTTTTTCTACCAATTTATTTGAAGCAAATGATATCATGTCGCTTAGCAACGGATTTAAATCCAATGCGTTTATGCGGCAGACGATTTTTATTAAATCCTTTCCGATTTGAATAATGAAGATATGTATATAAAATAAATTTCATTGCCATTTCATTTTGGACTGGATAATATCAATTATATTCTTCAGGTTTAAACATTATTATTATTGATATATTCCGAAATTATTGATTCAGGGATTATTGATATTTTTAAGTTATTACGCCATTGTTTTATTGCGGCAAAAATTGCTGACTCACGCATATTGTACGTTGTACGAGTAATCTTCTAGGAATGCACGGGTATATCTTCTAACCTACGAGAATATAAATAGTACAGGTATATTGGCATATATTTTGACATATATTGGCATATATATTGGAATCAAGTACAGTCTTCTGGTATGAAGATTAAGGGGATTAATTATATATTCAATTTATTACGTCGTCTGTTGTATTTTTCCAAAAAACATTTGTGACTCATATTGCAAAACGGGTAATCTTCTACTAATAATCGGACATTATAAGTAGTACGTGTATATCTTCCCATATAATTTTAGCACTTTAATTTTGACATATATTGGAACAAATGACTGTCTTCAGATTTAAAGATTACGGGTTTATTGGTATTTTCAATTTATACATGTAATCTACTAATACAGGTTATATTTTCTAATATTCGCGTATATAATTAGTACGGGTCCCATACAATTTTAACGCTTTTATTTTGCATATATTGATTCAATTCCATATTTTTTTTTATATTTGCTTACTTAAGGGGTCCAAGATGTTTTATTCTTCAGATATGTCCATGAAGATAATTTTATATAGCGAGAACAGAGATTCTTAAACTTCTTTTTAGGAGCATTATATTAAATATTTTAACAGAATATTTTGATTAAACATGTCATTTAGTATACTATAAGAATTTGGGCATGATTATGAATTTCAAGTTTCTTTATATTATACACTCCGTACGAAGAACGGGTATGCTGCTAGTCTATATAAATAAAAATGAAAATCTGTCTGTCTGTCTGTCTGTCTGTCTGTCTGTTTGTCACACCATCACGGGAGAACGGCTAAACCGAATTTGATGAAATTTTGTGGGTAGCCCAGAAATAGCCCCACTTAAAATTATATCCGTATTTGAGTTTCTACGACCAGTGGTTCTCGAGATATTAGTAAAAAACGAAATTTTCGTTTGTCTCATCATCACGGAAAAACGGCTGAACCGAATTTAATGAAATTTGGTGAATAGCCTTGAAATATCCCCCTATAAATTTTGTCCAAGTTTCGAGTTTCTAAGACCTGGGATTGTTGAGATATTAATGAAAAACGGAACTTTTTCCTAGAAGTTCTACTCCCTAACTCCGTGGTTTATCCAAACGAAAAGCTTGAAAATCGTTTGAAAGTGAATTAAAATTTAATCTCTGAGATTGATGGGAGATTTTTTGCGTTAATTAGTCACTTTCTGAAAACATGAATTGTTTGAAACATGATTTTAAGGGGAAATCTATCTCCATGGTTCATGGTTTATTTAAAACAAGCTTTTACGGAACAATGAGAAGTATAGAGAAATCAAAATCGTTATTTAATTTCGCAGTTTATGTTACAAGACATGACATATTTAACATGTTATAAGATTCTATCTTATATCATGTTACTCAGAAACGCAATTAAATTAAATCTGTCTGTTAATTTTAATAATTATTTTTTCGATTTGAATAATAAATAAATGGATATAAAAATATATTTTAGAAAAGAACGATTTGATTTTTCTTATAGCATTTTTGACTCGATAATATCAATTACGGTCTTCAGGTTTAAAAATTATTATTATTTATATTTTCGGGGATTATTGATTCAAGGATTATTGATATTTTCAAGTTATTATGCAATTATTTTATTATGACAAAAATTGTTTAAACTCATATATTGTATGTTGTACGAATCTTCTACAAATACACGTGTATATCTTTTAATCTACGAGAATAAAAGCAGTACAGGTATATTGACATATGTTTTGATATATATTGGCATATATTGGAATCAATTACGACCTTCTGGTATAAAGAGTACGGATATTATTGATGTTTTCAATTTATTACGTCATATCTTTTACTTTGGCAAATATTTTTGAGACGCATATTGTAATACGGGTAATCTTCTACTAACACATTGGCATATTTTCTGATCTGCGACAATATAATTAGTACGGGGTTGCATATATTCATTCAATTCCTATTTTTTCTTCTGTAAATTTGCTTACAAAATGGGGCAGGATGTTTTATTCTTCAGATCTGATCGTGAAGATAATTTTGCATAGTGAGAACATATATTCTTAAACTTCTCTTTAGGAGCAATAAATTTAATATTCTAACAGAATTTGCACATGATTGCGAACTTTAAGTTTCTTTAAATTATACACTCCGTACGAATAACGGGTGTGCTGTTAGTGGTTAATAAATTTTAACATTTTAGGAGGATATATCATGTTGCTCGGCATCGCAATTAAATTAAATGTGTTTGTTAATGTTTTTATTATTTTTTTTCGATTTAAATAATAAATAAATGGATAAATGGATATAAAAGTATATCTTATGAATGGACGGTTTGATTTTTCTTTTAATTATATTAATTGCTGACTGCGTACATCAATTTCATTTATTTTGGCAAAGAGTTTTCAAGCTTATATCGTATTTAGCTACTAAACTCATATATTGTGTTTAGCCAATAAATTCATATAGCCGATTGTTGAAACAGAAAAAGAGTAGAGCGGGTATATCTTCTAATGCAATTGTAGTGTTTTCATTTAGTATATTGAAACGGGATAAGAATGTTACATTCAGATCTGCAAATTCAAAGCTACGAATTTGGAGGGATATCGCTAATTTGACAACTTTTCTTAAACTTGGCTAAATTGACGGAAATGTCGCCAAATTGATATAAACGACACACAAACAGCTACCATAAACCTTCGGGTTCGTCGTGTGGCTTGGGTCTTCTACATATCAATGAAATTTTTTTTTGTTTTGTTAGAAGAGAGTACTGAAATGATGTTTGGTTAGCATTTATCTGTCAGACCAACCATCCTACTTAGTAATACATTTAGCGAATTTTTAAAATGTCACCAAATTGATAAAAATGTTTTCAAATCTATAAAAATATCTTGAAATTGATAAAATTGCGCTACATAAATGATATTAATTGTTTTTTGTTAGGGGATAGTATTGTGATGATATTTCGTCAATTTGTCGCAAAGTGGAACTGTCAGTTCTACAGTCCCACTTGGCGATAAATTTGGCGATTTTTTAAAATGTCGCTAATTTGACGGAACTGTCGCCAAATGTTCCATAGAAATATAACTATTTAGACGATATTTTTTCTACCAATTTATTTGAAGCAAATGATATCATGTCGCTTAGCAACGGATTTAAATCCAATGTGTTTATGCGGCAGACGATTTTTATTAAATCCTTTCCGATTTGAATAATGAAGATATGTATATAAAATAAATTTCATTGCCATTTCAATTTGGACTGAATAATATCAATTACACTCTTCAGGTTTAAACATTATTATTATTGATATATTCCGGAATTATTGATTCAGTGATTATTGATATTTTTAAGTTATTACGCCATTGTTTTATTGCGGCAAAAATTGTTGACACTCGCATATTGTACGTTGTACGAGTAATCTTCTAGGAATGCACGGGTATATCTTCTAACCTACGAGAATATAAATAGTACAGGTATATTGGCATATATTTTGACATATATTGGCATATATATTGGAATCAAGTACAGTCTTCTGGTATGAAGATTAAGGGGATTAATTATATATTCAATTTATTACGTCGTCTGTTGTATTTTTCCAAAAAACATTTGTGACTCATATTGCAAAACGGGTAATCTTCTACTAATAATCGGACATTATAAGTAGTACGTGTATATCTTCCCATATAATTTTAGCACTTTAATTTTGACATATATTGGAACAAATGACTGTCTTCAGATTTAAAGATTACGGGTTTATTGGTATTTTCAATTTATACATGTAATCTACTAATACAGGTTATATTTTCTAATATTCGCGTATATAATTAGTACGGGTCCCATACAATTTTAACGCTTTTATTTTGCATATATTGATTCAATTCCATATTTTTTTTTATATTTGCTTACTTAAGGGGTCCAAGATGTTTTATTCTTCAGATATGTCCATGAAGATAATTTTATATAGCGAGAACAGAGATTCTTAAACTTCTTTTTAGGAGCATTATATTAAATATTTTAACAGAATATTTTGATTAAACATGTCATTTAGTATACTATAAGAATTTGGGCATGATTATGAATTTCAAGTTTCTTTATATTATACACTCCGTACGAAGAACGGGTATGCTGCTAGTCTATATAAATAAAAATGAAAATCTGTCTGTCTGTCTGTCTGTCTGTCTGTCTGTTTGTCACACCATCACGGGAGAACGGCTAAACCGAATTTGATGAAATTTTGTGGGTAGCCCAGAAATAGCCCCACTTAAAATTATATCCGTGTTTTGAGTTTCTACGACCAGTGGTTCTCGAGATATTAGTAAAAAACGAAATTTTCGTTTGTCTCATCATCACGGAAAAACGGCTGAACCGAATTTAATGAAATTTGGTGAATAGCCTTGAAATATCCCCCTATAAATTTTGTCCAAGTTTCGAGTTTCTAAGACCTGGGATTGTTGAGATATTAATGAAAAACGGAACTTTTTCCTAGAAGTTCTACTCCCTAACTCCGTGGTTTATCCAAACGAAAAGCTTGAAAATCGTTTGAAAGTGAATTAAAATTTAATCTCTGAGATTGATGGGAGATTTTTTGCGTTAATTAGTCACTTTCTGAAAACATGAATTGTTTGAAACATGATTTTAAGGGGAAATCTATCTCCATGGTTCATGGTTTATTTAAAACAAGCTTTTACGGAACAATGAGAAGTATAGAGAAATCAAAATCGTTATTTAATTTCGCAGTTTATGTTACAAGACATGACATATTTAACATGTTATAAGATTCTATCTTATATCATGTTACTCAGAAACGCAATTAAATTAAATCTGTCTGTTAATTTTAATAATTATTTTTTCGATTTGAATAATAAATAAATGGATATAAAAATATATTTTAGAAAAGAACGATTTGATTTTTCTTATAGCATTTTTGACTCGATAATATCAATTACGGTCTTCAGGTTTAAAAATTATTATTATTTATATTTTCGGGGATTATTGATTCAAGGATTATTGATATTTTCAAGTTATTATGCAATTATTTTATTATGACAAAAATTGTTTAAACTCATATATTGTATGTTGTACGAATCTTCTACAAATACACGTGTATATCTTTTAATCTACGAGAATAAAAGCAGTACAGGTATATTGACATATGTTTTGATATATATTGGCATATATTGGAATCAATTACGACCTTCTGGTATAAAGAGTACGGATATTATTGATGTTTTCAATTTATTACGTCATATCTTTTACTTTGGCAAATATTTTTGAGACGCATATTGTAATACGGGTAATCTTCTACTAACACATTGGCATATTTTCTGATCTGCGACAATATAATTAGTACGGGGTTGCATATATTCATTCAATTCCTATTTTTTCTTCTGTAAATTTGCTTACAAAATGGGGCAGGATGTTTTATTCTTCAGATCTGATCGTGAAGATAATTTTGCATAGTGAGAACATATATTCTTAAACTTCTCTTTAGGAGCAATAAATTTAATATTCTAACAGAATTTGCACATGATTGCGAACTTTAAGTTTCTTTAAATTATACACTCCGTACGAATAACGGGTGTGCTGTTAGTGGTTAATAAATTTTAACATTTTAGGAGGATATATCATGTTGCTCGGCATCGCAATTAAATTAAATGTGTTTGTTAATGTTTTTATTATTTTTTTTCGATTTAAATAATAAATAAATGGATAAATGGATATAAAAGTATATCTTATGAATGGACGGTTTGATTTTTCTTTTAATTATATTAATTGCTGACTGCGTACATCAATTTCATTTATTTTGGCAAAGAGTTTTCAAGCTTATATCGTATTTAGCTACTAAACTCATATATTGTGTTTAGCCAATAAATTCATATAGCCGATTGTTGAAACAGAAAAAGAGTAGAGCGGGTATATCTTCTAATGCAATTGTAGTGTTTTCATTTAGTATATTGAAACGGGATAAGAATGTTACATTCAGATCTGCAAATTCAAAGCTACGAATTTGGAGGGATATCGCTAATTTGACAACTTTTCTTAAACTTGGCTAAATTGACGGAAATGTCGCCAAATTGATATAAACGACACACAAACAGCTACCATAAACCTTCGGGTTCGTCGTGTGGCTTGGGTCTTCTACATATCAATGAAATTTTTTTTTGTTTTGTTAGAAGAGAGTACTGAAATGATGTTTGGTTAGCATTTATCTGTCAGACCAACCATCCTACTTAGTAATACATTTAGCGAATTTTTAAAATGTCACCAAATTGATAAAAATGTTTTCAAATCTATAAAAATATCTTGAAATTGATAAAATTGCGCTACATAAATGATATTAATTGTTTTTTGTTAGGGGATAGTATTGTGATGATATTTCGTCAATTTGTCGCAAAGTGGAACTGTCAGTTCTACAGTCCCACTTGGCGATAAATTTGGCGATTTTTTAAAATGTCGCTAATTTGACGGAACTGTCGCCAAATGTTCCATAGAAATATAACTATTTAGACGATATTTTTTCTACCAATTTATTTGAAGCAAATGATATCATGTCGCTTAGCAACGGATTTAAATCCAATGTGTTTATGCGGCAGACGATTTTTATTAAATCCTTTCCGATTTGAATAATGAAGATATGTATATAAAATAAATTTCATTGCCATTTCAATTTGGACTGAATAATATCAATTACACTCTTCAGGTTTAAACATTATTATTATTGATATATTCCGGAATTATTGATTCAGTGATTATTGATATTTTTAAGTTATTACGCCATTGTTTTATTGCGGCAAAAATTGTTGACACTCGCATATTGTACGTTGTACGAGTAATCTTCTAGGAATGTACGGGTATATCTTCTAACATACGAGAATATAAGTAGTACATGTATATTGGCATATATTTTGACATATATTGGCGTATATATTGGAATCAATTACAGTCTTCTGGTATGAAGATTAAGGGGATTAATGATATTTTCAATTTATTACGTCGTCTGTTGTATTTTGCCAAAAGCATTTGAGACTCATATTGCAATACGGGTAATCTTCTACTAATAATCGGACATTATAAGTAGTACGTTTATATATTCCCATATAATTTTAGCACTTTCATTTTGACATATATTGGAATAAATGACTGTCTTCAGATTAAAAGATTACGGGTTTATTGGTATTTTCAATTTATACATGTAATCTACTAATAGAGGTTATATTTTCTAATATTCGCGTATATAATTAGTACGGGTCCCATACAATTTTAACGCTTTTATTTTGCATATATTGATTCAATTCCATATTTTTTTTTATATTTGCTTACATAAGGATCCAGGATGTTTTATTCTTCAGATATGTCCATAAAGATAATTTTATATAGCGAGTACAGAGATTCTTAAGCTTCTTTTTAGGAGCAATGTATTAAATATTTTGACAGAATATTTTGATTAAAAATGTCATTTAGTATACTATAAGGATTTGCGCATGATTGCGAATTATAAGTTTCTTTATATTATATACTCCGTACGAAGAACGGGTATGCTGCTAGTATATAATAACATACACCGATAAAGTTCCTGGTAATTATGCATTTACTTGCAAATACCTTTACATAAAAACCCTTATGGCAAATTACGAAAATCAAGCCTTAGACAGCAGAATAACTTTTACAAACCAGGTGATTAATAACAGAATCAAGGCCTTATATCTTAAAGCAGGTATTAAGTATACAGAAAGAATAAAATATCCATATTTAATAAATATACCCAAGCTTCATAAAACTCCAAAAAGCTTCAGACCAGTAACAGTTGGATACAAAACTTACCTCACTAAAGCTAACAAAATGCTTCTCGCGATATTGAAACCAATATTAAAGAAAATTAAAGATCGGGGATCTTATACTGTCGGAAATAGCTAAGAAGTTATAAAGATCTTAAAGCCTAATCAAGCAAAATTATTTTTCAGAACTTATGATTTTAAAGAAATTTTTAACAATATTGAACTCAAGGTATTTTACCGAATACTTAACTCGTTGTACGGGGAATTTGAGATGCAGAAATATGTGGAAATCGAACGCTATAGATCTCTGATAAAGATTGTTGTAGAGGAAAACTACCTATATAACGGGCTGGATTTCTATAAGCAAATCAAGGGCATCCCCATGGGCGGGGGATGTTCGTCAATTTTGGCGGACATCTATCTTGATCATTTTGAAAAAATGTCCCATATTAACAATAAATTGATTTACATACGTTACGTCGATGATTTGTTAATAGCTTATGAAAACTAAAATTTTCAAATGAATTTTGAATTTTATCACTCAGATTTAATATTTGAAGAAAATCCACCCCAACCCAGAATAATGTAATAAATTTTCTGGATCTTAGTATTGATTTCAGCCATAATATACTTTCATTCTATATATATATGATGAAAGAATAACTTATAATATTGCTACAGCAGGTATCATACATCGGACCTCTAATTTACACTTGAATATATTTAGAAATGTATTCATTGGTGGTCTAGCAAGAACAAAAAGAATAGTAAGCAGTGACGTCACCAGACTGGAAAGTGACAAAAAATTCTTACTACAGGCATTCATGCAAAAATATCCAAAGCGATTTATGATACATTATATCAAAAATTACTACGGGAAAAACGAAATATATGGGTTGGATTTGTGTAGATATTTGAAGACTTTATGAATTTGGATCGAACATCTTTATGGATTGTGACATCACAGATGTTACCTTCCTTCTTCTTTTATATTTCTATTATGTCATTATATATTTTTAGTGTTTTATGCTGCTGTGCGCAAATACACTAAAGACTTATTACAATAATTTTCTTTAGAAATCTTTCTATTTTTACACACACATATATATATATCCGGCCACTCTTCTTGCTGCTCTAAGTCCTTGGACGAGCCGAGTGGTCTGGGCTTTCGACACACACATATATATATATATATATATATATATATATATATCATATAAAAGCCAGTAAACAAATTCAAATAGAATTCCTATGCATATCCACAAAAATCAAAGGCACTACTCAGGAAAAGGCGCCAAGCCGCTCTATACTCCGAAGCAGAATGTAATCCAAGAAAAAGAAGAATTAAAGGAACTTGGGATAACCAAATGCTTTGCAAGACCATTGCAAGACTTTAGAAGCGACCATTGCAAGAGAAAGGGATGGAATGTAATCCGTATGAAGTGCATGCTGTTATACAGCATGGTCGCTTCTAGTCTTGAGGTCGTTTCTGGTCTAGTGGTCGCTTCTAGATGGTTTGCTTCGCTTTTTTTTCTGTGTCTTTGACTTCACACATATCCGGAAGATAGGCCACTGCATGGCATTGGTTCCGGGAGTGTTGCCCGGGCTTAAAAGCACGCTTCTAACCGGGAAAGAGGTGTCGCAATCCACCTCTGCCATTTATGCTATGCAATTGGTCGTTTCCCTCTTTTATTTGAATCTTATATGATACTTTTTGTGCATGTGCTGCTTTGCGCCAACACTTGAAGTATAAGAATTTCCGTTGTATAAAAGTTTTCACTTCGTTTTATATGATATATATATATATATATATGTGTGTGTGTGTGTGTGTGTGTGTCCAAAAAATGTTTATCCACCTCTAGAATGAGTATATCTTGCGATTTGGTGCGCGATTTGTTTGAGGGATGTAACTGATCATAAAATTCCAAATAGCTCAATTATCTTTATAAGTGGATTGGAGGAGGCGATTTTATTCCTTATATCTGATTTATGTTTGAATGCCTCACTATTGCATCGAGTGTAGATAACCATTGTTGTACGAAAGTTATAAATGAGTCCAATATTCTGCTTTGCACTCCTGCTAATTTTAGTATCACTTATTTTACTTGAATTTCAAAACTTTCCTTTCATCACTGGGAAAGATCCAATTTTTCCCTCTCAGGGTGAATTTTACACTTTTTACAGACTTTGATCATATCTCAGCTTCTAATTAAGCTTTCTCTCAGCTTCTAATTAAGCTTAGCTTTATTCTTCTTCGACCCATACTGTCCAGCCTACCTGAAGGTGTAAAGCATTTATTTGGATGGATGGAACAGTTCCATTTAATTTAGAACAGATTTTAGATTTAAAGAATGTACGTGTTAGCTTGAGCTAGCAAAAGTTGCGCATTTGGATTGCATGCTCCATTTGCGCTTATTTAGGGAATATAACGCCCAAGCAGCAATCGCTGTGCCGACGTATCTGCGACCGTGCAGAGGTCAAAGGCGTATTTAAGCATTTGTTTTGGAACAAACCTATTTTTAAAAAGTGTAACTTAGTGTATATTTCTTTCAAATTGTTTGCATGTTTTTTCAAATATCTAGGATTCATAATTACCTAAATCTAATTAACCTGAGCGAAGAAAAGGGGAATTGCCTACTAGCTACATATAAAGGAATCGCATGAACATATATATGGTCCTTATAGCGAAATAAATATATTTTTGTGCTAGTATAACTTTTGGATAAAAAAAAATGCCCGAGTTGTTCGTGACAAGTGAATGAAATCATAATGGCTAAAACTGAATGACGTCTAATATTTATATCCTTAACCGAATAAAACATATTTCTATAACAAAAAATAAATATCTTGTAACAAACATTCTGAAAACAAAATTTATCATGTATTATACTCAATAAAAAGCTGGTCGAATCTTGAGGGAAAAAAAGCATTAGTGGAAGAAAACATGCCGCTAAAATAGGACATCCAAAGGAACGGAATGCATTCCCTGTATCAGCAAAGAATAACCACTAGGATAAACGATGGGGCTCCGATTATCAGATATAATATATTTTTTATATGTGACCCGAATTTCTTTTATCTCGGTTGATAATGTACTGACTCACGAACTTTCGATATTGATTGATATTTTTTTATACTGATTGGTACATTTACTGTTTTATGTGGCAAAATAACAGCAACGCACCTGCAAAGGATGCGAAGGAAGAAATGCACCTCACTTGTTTATATAATTTTTTATAATTTAATGTATCAAAATAGATGAGAACTGAAGTGGAATAAAATTACAGCCCGGTAAACAATATAAAATGTTGTCAGAGTGACGCCAACGAGAGTAGCATTTCATCATTAGTGACGCTTCGGACCAAGAGAGTTGTTTCCAAAACACAGTATGTTTTCCCATTAATTAAAAATTATTTGTTAATTTTGAAGTGGCAATACCTTGGCGTAAACAACCTGCTCGGAGAGTTTCAACTGTGCTGTGCGCATCTCGTCAGTGACGTCAAAAGACATTCTCGGTACCTTAAGACAGACAGAGAATAAAATCCGCACTTTTGCTATTCCCGTGACATATGCTCAGAGCCAAAATAAACAAGAAAGATCAATCATGCATAAAGCATTGATTATGAAATACTTTCCAACGTTAATGCAATTTTATTTAAATATCTCTAAAATGCGATACACTCCTCGGTAATATTTTTAAAATTATCACAATACTACATTAATTTATTATATTTTAAAACTTAAAACTTCATCGAAAAAAACGAACTTCATTGAAATGATGGCGTTGAAATATAAATTGTCTGGTTTAAACAATCTCAAAAATACGATACATTCCTCAGTAATATTTTTAAAATTATCATAATACTTCAATAATTTATTATATTTGAAAACTTCATTGAAAACAAATGAACTTTTTCAAATGACGTCATCGAAATATAAATCGGCTGTGTCTTTAAATAAAAGTAGCAATTTATTCATTTCATTTATCACAATACGATAATATTTAATTTTATTTAAAACTTAAAAGCATGGAGGTACAAGTAAATGAGCTCCATGCTCAAAATTTCATCAAAAGATCGGTTGTTTCTCTGTAAAATCCAAGATTGTTTCATTCATATCAGCTATATTGCAGACTCCTTGGGCTAAATAATTCTACATCTTTTGGTATGTACATCCTGCATAAGTGAAAAGTAGGCTTCGTTGTAGAAATAATCAAAGTTGGATGATCATTTAAACTCAACTGTATTGTAATTGCTTTGTTTCAGGATTTATATGCACATAATTTAAGCAAAAATAAAGCGGTTTTAGGACGGATACAACACTAAATATGAATTAAAAAGAACTTTAAAAATCACGATTTTGACACAAGATGGATACCATATTTTATTTTGAACTAGGTCACGTGATCTCTTCATACAATGGTTGCGTGATCGCTTGATATAAAGGGTGTAATTATTATTTTAACTTTTATTTAAAAACTACTGAACATATTTTGCTGATTTTTTTATATACTTCATGGGATAATTTGAATATTTCCTTAAACTTTCGAAGCAATTTGTGAATTTTGAATCCGCTTAAAAATGTTTGAAAAATTCGTTCTCTTAAGATTCAATTTATTTCATGTTTTCAACCCGGGTTCAATCCAAAACTAATTGGGTGATATCATTCATTTATATTCCCGTAGGTCCACAGACCGTCTGAACAACATACTAAAATTTAATTTTATAAAGTAATTTTTACGGCAGTTATCGTGTTAACGGGCAAACAGGCAGATAGACAGAGAGACAGCCAGAATGAACAAAGTCATAAACTCTTTTTAATTGAGTTTTAAAGTGTTAAAAGAATGAAGTCCGTTATGCTCGTGATGAATCTCCCCTGGTATAGCGTTGTAAATAGCTTTGCTGTCTCAGCCGGAATTCATACCACGGATCATCATACGGAACAGCCAATGTAGTCGCAATTGAGCTATTAGGACTGAGTAGCAAGCTCTTATAGTCAAAATTGCATTCTCCTCATTTTAGATTAACATACAGCTTGACAATCTGACTAACCACCTACTGCTATTTTGCCTCAGGTTAGCCTTCTAATGCAATTCTTATCCACCGTGTAAGCTTTGTGAGTCGACGTTAGGCTCCCGATTTGGAAATCGACAGTCATTACCCCAGGATCCACTACGTCCGTGCTAATCGTACTAAAACCTTGCCGTCCCAAACGTGGATCTTCGTGCTGGCCAGCCAATGTACTCGCAGTTGAGCCATTCGGACAGAATAGCAAGATCTTTTACGAAATTTCATGCTCTTCTCATTGATGTCAGATTATCGTACAATCTGTCTGACCACTTCCTGCTATTTTGTCATAGGTTGGTCTGCTGATGCTGTGTTTATCCTCCATGTTAGCTTTCTACGTCGTCGTTGGGCTCTCGATTTGGAAATTAATGGTCATTACTCCCAGAGTCAATTGAATTCGTGCTAGTCGTACTAAACATTTGCTGTCCCAAATCGTGGATTTTCGTACTGGTCAGCCGACACTCTTCCAATTAAGATACTGAGACGTAATTGCAACCTTGTATCGTCCTGTTTATCTGTAGCGTTCAGAAAAATAACACTTGAACTAATCAGTCAAAATATTATCTTATTCATAAGCATATTCATTTACACGCATCTTACATCCGTGTTAGCAGATTGGAATAAATGAGTTTCTTATGAATACTTAATGCGCATTTAAACTACGGTGTAATTCTTATTAGAAACTGTAGAAATTTCTTTATGTCAAAAGCTTATATTAAGGAATTATTTAGTTTAACTTGCATTTACCCTATTTAAAGGAGCTCCTAATAAGCATCGATATGAATGTTAAATTCATAATTAATTGATAATTTGTTATTATAAATTGTTTTTATAAAAAATTTTAATTTTTAAACATTAATTTTAATTTTTAAAATGTTAATTAATTTTAATTTTTTTAATTTTAATTCATTTCAATTATAAAATAATAATTAATTTAGTAATTGGCATTAAATATTAGTATTCATGAATACTTAAGAAATATAAACGATATTCAAAAAATAGTTTGCAACCCCAGTGAAAAGTATGTAAGCCACTACTGTAACAGAATGTAGTAAAACCCGCTTTATGCACTGTTGAAAGTAACATTAAAAATTAACAGCATAGGGTGTCGGTCAAAGTTATCCCAATACCCTATGATGCAATTTTATATATGGTGCAATTTTGTTTTGTGCTATAATTTTATTACACCTTGAATTGATTAAGTTTTCCTTCAAAATGATGGGCTTTTTTTTCAGAACTTAATTTTATAATAAATACAGCAAACATGTTGTAAACGCAATTACGAGAACATGAAAATTATTTAGCGCATGCGCAATTAGGTCTCACTGAAGCAATCGAATAATGTGGCACATGTGTTGAAAATATCTGCAACATCTCAGGTGATGGGGCAAATATTTTATGCTGTCGAAATTTACAATCAAACCTCAATCTTTTACAGTGTGGAATACAAAATAAATAATGATTTGGCTAATTAAGGTAATATTACAAAATTCCTAAGTTATTATTTGGTTATTTAAATAATTCTTCTCTTAATGAGATATTCTTGCTATACAACTGATATATTATGGTTTCCAACAAGTCGTTACACCATGAATAGATAATTAGATTCAGATTCATTGCAGGGGGTGATTAGGCTATATATTTTTATTTCAAGCAATTTTTTCTAATGAAAGTTTGCTTGCTCTCGCCCGATGTCTCCCATGTAGAAGGATAAAATGTTTAATTTGGTGAATGATTTGTTACAAAAATCATTTGGATTTCCTTTTCAGTTCAATAAATCTGAGCAAGAATGCCCAAATATGTGCAAGATTATGTCGGCAGAATGGAACCTGTACATTATTCATTTTGGCTTGGGCTTATGTGGACGTTCAGATTTAGGCTTCTGGTGTTAAAAAGGAAATCCTACTGCTTTCCTAAACTTACATATGCCCATTTTTATTTATTTGAGCTGCATTTCATTATTGTGCGCAGTCAGGTGCTTTACTTATTACATATGTACTTATTAAATATATTTAAATATATTAAACGCTTTCTAGTAAGTTACGTTCACCATAAGAAAATAAAACAGTATTCGATGCAATCATTTAGATGTTAACTATCTCAACACCTTTTTCCAAATAGTCAAAATAGAAATAAGTCATTAAAATTATTTATATTTAAATGATGACGAGTCATTGCAGAATTGTCAGTAACGTGAAGGCAATGTAATTTGCTGGGCAAATGAAATTACAAAAATCACGCAATAATTTAAAAAACCCAGAGATTTCTTTCATGAGGGTGAACCTGAACCTGTCAAGAACTGAACGTCAAATGAGAAACACGAAAAAGTGAAGTCATTTAAATTTAGTGTAAATGGCACCATTTAATGTATCAAAAGGAAATTGAACCAATATACACTGTAAGAAGCTCGAATAATTGAATAAATGGAAAACAGAAATAAAGGAAAGATAGTAACATGTTTAACATCATTGTATGAATTTTATTTATAAAATTGACATGGAATTTATAAATCATGTTACCACCTTTCATTTTTTCTTCCGTCTATTTATTATTTTCTTTAGATCAAGGTAATTCTGCTGTCTAGATCTATTTGCCATTTGACGCACTAAGTATCGTCTATATTCAATCGTGCTTTTCCATGTTGTTTCAATTTGGTAGTCAGATCTTGGCATGTTCTGACTGATAAAGATATAACTACTGTAACTATTGTTCGCATCATATAACTTTGTTTGTGCTATATTATATTTATGCCATACTTTAATTGTGCTGTACTTGATTTATGCTATATTCACTTGATTACTTATAAGTTATTTAAGAAAAAAAATATATATGCTATATATGAATGCAGCACATAATAAGAACACCGGTCTATGTACTTAATCAAAATGTATTTATTTGTAGATTCTAACTTTTATTATCATTATGATGATAAATGTTACAATGCAATACATTCATCAATAGACCAGTTCAACCTCTAGAATAAAATGTCTGACAAGAATAGAATTCTGCTAAAATGGGACATCTAAAGAAACTGAATGCATTTCTTGTCGGCAAAAGAGAATCATCAAAAAGATCGATGATGTGACGATCATCAGATGTAATTCTATTTTTTGTAGCAATCGACCTGGATTTTTATTATTTTAACTGATATTTTTACCAGGTTTGTGTAAACTGTGTAAAATACCACTTATATAGCAATTTATTGATAATATGCATGGTATTATCTTGCATAGCCCCGATGGTGTAATAGTTTTATACCTATAAACGCTAAATAGGAGACAGTGTTGAGTTCTTGTCCCAGTCCATTATGAATTTGAAGTGAAATGCAGTGTTTTTCTCTACAATTGCCTTCTAAGGGAACATATAATGTAATAGAGACCATAAAGTGTTGGGGGGTGAATACTTGGATTAATTTTTTAAGGATTTCCAGTAATATAGAATACTAATATTATACCCATTCTTCGTACAGGAATACATAATACTAGAAAATATTCAGCCCCTCCTACAGCCAACACGATAAAAATAAATATGAGTCACAAGGTCATGATGATGTGCGTTTGAGTTGTATATAGAATTCCACCAAGTAACAGACCTGGTTATGAATGTCCCCTTGCATTTCACTTTATGCCGTTCCTGATTTGTGGAACGGCAGGAGATATTTATTATATGTAATTTCTATTGATAACGACTTTCGTATTACTCAATGCATCCCTATAGAAAGGTTCGTATGAACAATGCCAGTGTTGTTTATACATATCTAAAAGTTCATTCTTTCGTATTTAAGAATTAAAACATTTCTATCTCAATACAGACATAACAAACTGGTTCACAACGTAAAATGCAGCTAGAATATATATATAAAGTACGTTTTAAAAATCATTTGGATTTCCTTTTCAGTGCAATAAATCTGAGCATGAATGCCCAAATATGCTCAAGATTATATCGGCAGAATGGGACCTGTCCATTATTCATTTTGGCTTGGGCTTATTTGGACGTTCAGGTCGAGGCTTATGGTGCTAAAGACTGAAATTATATTGCTTTTCTAAACGTACATATGCCCATTTTTATTTATTTGAGCTGCATTTCATTATTAATTGCGCGCAGTCAGGTGCTTTACTTATTACAGATGTATTTAATAAATACACGGGTGATTCAAAAGTTCGGAGCAAAAGTAAAACGCTATAAAAATATCTATGGGTCGGAGAGACATGCGGTTTGCAGATTAATATTCACTGTGGTGGGGGATTTTCTGTGGCATGAAAAGTAATTAGTTCAAGCTCTCGACACTCGGGGCACTGCAGCAGATAAAGCCATGGAGGTGACTTATGCATGGAGGGGATAGTGCACATGACTGGCCTGCGAGATCCCAAGATCTCACACCCTGTGATTTCTTGTTGTGGGGATACCTAAAATCAGGGGTCTATAGAGGAAAGCCCCAGCCCTTATCAGCACTGAAAGTCGCCTTACTTCAGGAGGTAGCAGCCATTTCCGTTAATATTCTGTTTCATGCTGTATCAGCCGTAATAATGCGACTGCACTTAGAACTCGAATGTGGTGGTGGACACATTGAGCACTTGCAGCTGTAAATCATGCTGAAATAAAATATCTCATTTCACAATTATTACCTCGCATTGTTTTCTTCGAAGCAGCACTCCCCTAATGTCGAGACTTTGAACTATTTTTTTCATGCCATACAAAATCCTTCACCACGGTGAATATTAATCTGCAAACCGCATGTCTCTCCGACCCATAGATATTTTTATAGCGTTTTACTTTTGCTCTGAACTTTTGAATCAACCTGTATTTAAATATATTAAACGCTTTCTAGTAAGTCACGCTCACCATAAAAAAATAAAAAACAGTATTCGATACAATCATTTAGATATTAACTAGCTCAACACCCTTTTCCAAATAGTCAAAAAATCAAGGTTAAACATAATGTATACATTACAAAAATAATGATCAAGAGTAATTTTACAATGCATACATTATTATTCGAATGTATTGTATTGTTACAGTAATTATGAGAAAGGTGTTTGTCTATTTAATATCTAACTGATGACATTGGGTATTTTAATACCTCCTGATGATGTGTGTGAAAGCTTTCAAACATTTTAAAATTATTTTAATAGAAATGTCTAAAATGAGATACAAATACACTTTATTTATAAAGTTTATAATAATCTAATTACCTATCACATTCTATTATTGAATTTTTTTTAGTTTAGAATATAAGAAGAAACTATGTTACTCGTTATACGTAGATTGATGTGAATAGCCCTCCTGTCGCATATTTTGAGTGGCACTTTTCAGTAAAGTATACAGTTTTGATAGATTAATAAAGTACAGATTATTTTGCAAGAATCGGGGCACAAATAATGAAGCTATAGATTTGGAAGTGAAGCTCGCAGTAACTCTAAAGAAAGAGGGTGCTGCCTGCACAAGCAATAAGCGCACCCTGGCGTATGACTCATATTACTTTAAGTGTGATGACACTTCCATTACATAATTTCGTTTCCTTTCCGTCATATTTCTTTCATGATTTACTTCGTTCCATTTGCAGTGAGATGTTTCCATGAAATAACACCTATTAGATATTGAGAATAATGAGTGAAACAAACGAAATATTAATCTGTATGATCCTATATATAATAGGAAAGATTATTCATGCGTAAAGTATTTATTATGAAACACTTTCAAACTGCAATGCAATTTTATTTACACTTCTCTAAAATGCAATACATTCAACGGTAATATTTTAAAAATTACCACAATACTACAATAATTTATTATATTTGAAAACTTAAAACTTCATCAAAAATAAATGAATTTTATTCAAATGCCATCATCGAAATATAAATCACCTGGATCTCAATTTAAAAGCAGTAAATTTTTCCTTCATTTATCCCAATACTGCAATAATTTATTTCACTTAACATCTTAAAATCATGAAACTAAAATAACTTTCTAACTCTATGCTTAAAACTTCGTAAAAAATCAATGCTATAAAATCGTCTGCTTCTCTATGTGAAATCAATAAATATTTCATTCACATCAGCTTTATTCCAGACTCCAGAGCTGAATAATTTTCCATTAAAAAAGTTCGGCAATTCTTATACAACTCGCCTTACATCTTGATGTGTTTACATTCTGCATACGTAAAAATTAGGCTTCGTTGTAGAAATAATCGAAGTTGGATGATCATTTGAATTTAAAAATATTGTAATTGCGTTGTTTCAGATTATAGATGCACAGAATGTAAGCAGAGATAAAGCGGTTTTAGGATGGATACAACTCTAAATATAAAATGAAAATAACTTTAAAAATCACGATTTTGACACAAGATGGCTGCAATATTTTATTTTAAAGTAGATCACATGATCTCTTCATGTAATATGAGTGTAATTTTTATTTTTAATATTTATTTAAAAACTACCGAATATATTTTGCTCAATTTTTATATATATATATATATATTACGCGATAATTTGAATATTTCCTAAACCTTTCGAAGCAATTTGTGAATTTTAAATTCGCTTAAAAAATGTTTGAAAAATTAGGACCCATAGGGTTCAGTGTACCTCATCTCTTCAAACCGGGTTCAAACAAAAACTAATTGGGTGATATTATTCATTCACATTTCCATGTGTCCCACAGACCGACTGAATAGCACATTAAAATTTCATTTTGATAAAGTCATTTTTACAGCAGTTATTGTGCAAACGGACGGACAGACAGACAAACAGAATGAACAAAGTCATGAAAAATTTTCAACTATGTTGTAAAGTGTTAAATGGATTTATTCCTTCTCGAACACACCAGAACAAAGCAGGGCCTGTTGTGCTGTACATGAAAAGAGTATGACAATCCTAACTTCAAATGTAAAAGGCATAGGTAAGGATTAGTCCCCAATACCCCACCGAGGGTAATCCAGAATACACAGAACAAATTGAAATTTTTACCTGCACTGCAAGAATAGTTGATGGGCTTAAGTGAAAGTAAGAACTTCATCTGCTCCTACCAAAAAAGATTTTGGAAACTTCGAAGAATTTTATAGACACTTTAAAAAAAAATACATAATGAAAATGGATTTGTTCATTCATTACATTAGTTTCTTTTAATCATAGCTATGTTTAAACGAAACTATACATAGCTAATTATTCATCTGTTTTCCTGCAGGGCTTGCTCTTTTAAAATCTTAACGTAAATCGTGGACCTCTTCCAATCAGTACTATAATTTTGTATACGAACCCATAACACAACTGAAATACTTTATAAAGCACTAAGCCCCACTTACCAACGCATACCTGTCCAATGGACACTGAAATTCTCCATATTTTGAATCAAAAATATTAAACGATTTCCACATAGCTACAAGAATTATCAGAAATTAAATTTAATTTTCAAATATCTTGGATTACCGTTAACTTGGCGACATTTTCCAAAAGTCGCCAAATAAACCATGCTACGCCAAATTTATTGTTAAAACAGCCCAATTTGTCCTATTGCCGCAGACAGATAGAGGTAATTGATTTTTTGTATAACAATTTTGTAATTGCTTTTAATCATTGTACATGATAAAACAACCAGCACACAAACTTTAAAATAATAACAGTGATAATAATAATAATGATAATTAGTATATGGTAAATTGTGCGCTACATATTCTACTTACCTTTATCACAAGTACTTATATGTTTTACGAAAACAGACTAGCAATATTTCTCATTTAGGTTAAAATAAATGAATAATTACGGAACATTATGAAGTTATTTTCATAAAGGATAATTTTGGCCATTATTGAAATCATAGAACAATTTACAAATATATTCCTCTAAGTTCATGAATAGTTTCTCCATGTAAAAAAACCGTCTGTATTTATTCTTCTTTCTGTACCAAGAAATATAGTATAATAATCACAAAGAGAATTAAATTGCACGTTAAGAAGAAATGAAATATCTTACAAGATTGTGGTATAAGATAAAATAAAAATATTTTAGAGCCATAGGCATAAGTAAAAATTTCGTATTTCAACTCATTATCTTTCGATACCTTTGTACTTCCAGGAAGCAATTTGTGAAAATAGAATTCAAACTTCGGAAACAAACTTTGGAAGCCTTTCAAAGTTTGGCAATTGGTAAAAATGGTAAAGTATTTGAAGTCTCTTATTGATAAGAACGAAATAAGTTACTTCCCCAGAAATTATTAACTCTTTCTTTAAGATATGTCAGGAAACTAATTTTAAAAATTATATTTTGATGTAGAAAAAATAATTTAGATATATTTGCAAGCGCAACATGAATCGATAGTCACCAATAAGTTTAAAGTATCTGAAAGACATGCGATATGTTTTCCTATTTATTTTTCTGAAAAGTCATATTAAAACTATTTCTGAAGTCTTACAGAGAAAATCTCAGAAAACATATTTTAAATTATAACAAAATATTTATAAAGCTTCCACAATTGCCAGAGTTAATAATTTTTTAGCAGCTACAAAAAATATGTTTTCTTCAAATTTCAAAATATTTGTAATATTGTTGAAATATTTGTTAATTGATATTATCTCGTTGATTTTTAGTACAGTGAAAATTTTAAACAAACACAAGAATGTGTCTTATGCCATTACTTTTAAAAAACAAACATTGACGAAATAGGACACGGGATAACCCAGTGGTTAATGTACTTGAATCGTATTTGGAGGAATTTTTTATAGCAATTCTACTAAAATTTTCCTATGTGGATAAGGTACTACATTATGAAAATCTAAGTTGTCTTTTAATCTACAGATACATGATCTTTGTTTTCAATATATTGTACTTTTACCTTTGTATTATTTTTGTCTATAAGATTGCCACGAGTTTATGTAGGTTTGATTTATCACCTATACATGAGACGGTCAACAAAATTCTATTGCCCTCACCAAAAGATTACATTCCCGTTTTGAATCGTTCCTATTTTGTATTCACATTTTGAAGTGTTTATCAAAACTTTATCAATGTGTTGGTTTTGTAAGTCAAACCAACATAAGTTTTAAATTTCCCATTAGATTTAATCTTCACATCATATGTGTTTTTAAAGAGGAAGTATCGAAGTCTTCTGTTGCAGAACATTCTTGGAACTGTATGAATGTCTTGAAATCTTCTGAAGCAAAAGACATTTGATCACTTAATTCATTTTTGAATTAAACTTTTTTGAAGATTTTGCTTTTGTTTCTAATCAAGATCACTTGTCAATGATAATTCTTCATTAATTTCATCCACCTAGAAATCTGTTGTTCAATTCCCATTTCTTCCTTTATTTTCAGTCTTTGATAATTGTAAATTTCTTCACTTTATTACAGCTTTCGTTCGAGGCATGTAGGTAATTTGTTTACGAAAATGGTCCTCTCTTACACATTTAATTTTCTATTCCTGTTGAAGGTACCTGATTTTTCCCCGTAAGCGGTTATTTCGTGTAACTCTTCTGATGAAGGTAGCTTATTCAGCTTCCAGAATCGTTTTACTTTTTATTTACGGTATGCTACATTACATTGCCATAGTCTTACTGATTAGTATATTTTGGTTTCAATATTATTTGAGAAAGTTGTTCATTTAACGTCTAAAATCAGTTTTCTTTTCAATTTCGATTTATTTCTCTTAATTCTGAAGCATTCTCACGGTATTTACTGTCTTTAGCGGTTTTAAATAGTATGATCCAATTCCATTTGAACATTGTAGATGGATATATTTCATATAGATTCCAAAATCGGCTACTCCTTTCATATTCCATTACATTTTTATTTCATCTGTCTTTTATTCACTGGTGTTTTGAATGTTTTAATCGAATGTAATTTGTTGAAAAAGTTAGTTTATGCAGCTTTCGAGACTGGTCACTTTTTTCACACTTGAGTCATATTAATAACAGATATACAGTTTTTTATTCGTTGGTATTTTAAAATTGTTGATCGAAAATTATTTTCATTTAGTGGATGAACTTATTCATATAGCTTTCCGAAATCATTTGCTTTCTTTCAAAATTTTCATAATTCTTAATATTAAAGTTCATTGATTGGTATTTTTACATTCCATCTTTTCTTTGTAAAGTATATTATATATCTGCTGAAATGGACTGATTTTCCTGTACACAAATATTTTTGCAATAATTTGTGCGCATGTATTTCACTTTTAGTTTTTATAGTTACTAACACATAGCATATTCTGATCCTAGCAACGATTTCATTGTTTTCTTCTACTATTCTTTTTCCTTCCTCACAGGCCTCTTCTTTTGCTTTTGAATATT
Organism: Amaurobius ferox; assembly: GCA_951213105.1. Classification (NCBI taxonomy): domain Eukaryota; kingdom Metazoa; phylum Arthropoda; class Arachnida; order Araneae; family Amaurobiidae; genus Amaurobius; species Amaurobius ferox. The sequence goes on along the minus strand of OX578143.1, from coordinate 51,542,469 downwards.
TTGTTAAAACTACCTTCCTGGGTTATGGAACACAACTTTATTTTTTACCTACGCTATCTTTTCTTTGTTGTTACTGATATCATGTACCACTTATTGCGATGAAGAATTGCTCTTTATAACCTTTATGTACCGCAGTGTACGAAATACCTTCCATTACATTTCATGACTTTCTAGTGTAAAAGTCATATATTTCAAGATAATGCAAGTATCATATGACGTTGCGAGTTGTAAAAAAATAAATAATATAACTTTTAATTCCTTTATTTTTCTGGCGGTTGAAAAATGTCTACAAAGAATGTATTAATATTTCTTTATGTTTTATAAAAAGTTGTAGACTTAAAAAATAGCCTCGCATGATAATATTTAAGTTGATTAACGTTAGTAATTACACTAAAAATGATTTGATTATATTAAACCCTACTTATGAAATGAAATATTATGTGAAACCCTTAACTAATTAGTTGCAATGGGATTAATTGTTGCACAATATTTAAATTTTTAAAAATACATTGACTTTGTTTCCTGTATATGTATATTTTTGGATAAAAATTAAAGCATGTACTTAAAATGTAGTATTTATTGTTACCCACACGTAGCATATTTTGATACCTGTTTACCCCCTATTTTTTATCATAGCAACAGATTCGTAGTTTTCATCTAATGTTTTTTTTTCCTTTTTCATAAGCTTATTCATCTGCGTATTGAACATTTAGCAAACACTAACTTTCTCTGCCATGTAATACGACTTTTTTTTGGCCTACTCGATCTTATCTTTATTGGTACTGGTGCTGAGTTCCATATATCATGATGACGAAATATATAACCTTTCAAACATCATGACGATTATTAACCTTTCAAACTTCATGTGGTATGCGGATTTTTTGTAGTACGAAGTACTTTTCACTTTATGACTTAACTAGCAGCATACCCGTTTTTCGTACGGAGTATATAATATAAAGAAACTTACAATTCACAATCATGTTCAAATTCCTATAGTATACTAAATGGTATTTTTAATCAAAATATTCTGCTAAAATATTTAACATAATGCTCCTAAAAAGAAGTTAAGGAATGTCTGTTCTCGCTATTCAAAATTATCTTCAAGGGCAGATCTGAAGAATAAAACTTCCTGGCCTCTTTTGTAAGCAAATTTACAGAAAATATGGAATTGAATCAATATATGCAAAATAAGAGCGTTAAAATTGTATGGGACTCGTTCTACTTATATACTCGAATATTAGAAGATATAACTTGTATTAGTAGATTACATGTATAAATTGAAAATATCAATAAATCCGTAATCTTTAAACCAGAAGGCAGTAATTGTTTCCAATATGTGCCGAAATGAAAGTGCTAAAATTATATGGGAAGATATACCCGCACTACTTATAATGTTGTAGATTAGAAGATATATCCTGATGTTAGTAAAAGATTACCCATATTATAATATGAATCTTAAAAATATTTGCCAAAATAAAACAGATTAATTAATGAATTAAAAATATCAATAATCCCCGTAATCTTCATACCAGAAGGCCATACTTGTTTCCAATATATGCCAATATATGCCGAAATATATGCCAATACACCTGAACTATTTATATTCTCAAAGACTAGAAGATATAGCCGTGCATTTGTAGAAGATTACTCGTACAAAGTGCAATATATGAGTTTCAACCATTTTTGTAGCAATAAAACAATGGCATAAGAAATTGAAAATATCAATAATCTCTGAATCAATAATCCCCGAAAACATCAATAATAATAATGTTTAAATCTGAAGATCGTAATTGATATTATCCAGTCAAAAATATGATGGCAATGTAATTTATTTTATATACATTATTAAAATCGGAAAATATTTAATAGAAATCGTCCTGCTCATAAACACACTGGATTTAAATCCGTTGCTAAGCGATATGTTAATATTTGCTTCAAATAAATTGGTGGTCAAAATATCGTCTGAATAATGCGATCTCTAATGAAGATTTGGCGGCATTTTAAAAAATCGCCAAATTTATCGCCAAGTGGGACGACTGTAGAACTGACAGTCCCACTTGGCGATAAATTGACGAACCATCATCAAATTACTATCCCCTAAAAAAGCACAATTTCATTTATTTAGCGCAATTTTATCAATTTCAAGATATTTTTATGGATTTACAAACATTTTTATCAATTTGGTGATATTTTAAAAATTCGCTAAATGTGTTACTAAGTAAGACGGTTGGACTGACAGACAAATGCTAACGAAACACCAGTTTAGTACTTTCTTCTAACAAAACAAAATAAATTTCAGTTATTTACATAGTTTTTATCAATTTGGAGACATTCCAATCAATTTGGCACCGTTTAAGAAATTTGCCAAGTTAGCGATATCCAGCCAAATTCGTAGCTCTAAATTTGCAGATCTGAATAAAATATAGTGTTCCAGTTTGTATATAATAAATGAAAACACTTAAATATTATTAGAAGATATAGCTGCCCTACTCTTTTTCTGTTTCAACAATCAGATAAATGAATTTATTGGGTAGACAGAATATATGAGTTTATTAGCTAAACACAATATATAAGCTTGAAACCTCTTTGCCAAAATAAATGAAAGTGATGTTCGCAGTTCGAAATTAATATAATTAAAAGAAAAATCAAACCGTTTTTTTCTAAAATATATTTTTATATACATCTACATATTATTCAAATCGAAAAATAATGATAATCATTAACAAACACATTTACTTTTATTGCTTTGCCGAACAACATGATATAAGATAGAATCTTCCTCATAAAATGCGAAATTAAATAACCATTTTGATTTCTTTATACTTTTCATCGTTGAGTAAAAGCTTGTGAAAAATATAAGCCATGGAGGTATATGTTTCCATTTAAATTCATGTTTCAAACAATCCATGCTTTCAGATAGTGACTAATTAGCGCAAAAAATCTCCACCGAACTCAGAAAAAAAGTTTTATTTCTCTTTGACGTTTTAAACAAACGATTTTCATCCTTTCCGTTTGGATAAACCACGGAGTTAGAGAGTAGAACTCTTAGGAAAAAGTTCCGTTTTTCATTAATATCTCGACAACCCCTGGCCCTAGAAACCCGACACTTGGGTAAAATTTATGGGGGGCTATTTTAAGGCTACCCGCAAAATTTCATTCAATTCGGTTCAACCGTTCTCTCGTGATGATGGGGACAAACGAAAGTTTAGTTTTTTACTAATATCTCGAGAACCACTGGTCGTAGAAACTCCAAACAGAGACTAAATTTTAAGTGGGGCTATTTCCAGGCTACCCACAAAATTTCATCAAATTCGGTTCAGCCGTTCTTTCGTGATGATGGGACAAACAGACAGCCAGACAGATTTCCAATTTTATATAGATAACTAGCAGCATACCCGTTCTTCGTACGGAGTTTATAATATAAAGACATTTTAATTCGCAATCATGTGCAAATTCTGTTAAAATATTAAATTTATTGCTCATAAAGAGAAGTTTAAGAATATCTGTTCTCACTATGCAAAATTATCTTCACGGGCAGATCTGAAGAATAAAACATCCTGGCCCCTTTTGTATGCAAATTTACAAAAAAAGGGAATTGAATCAATATATGCAACCCCGTACTACTTATATTGTCGCAGATTAGAAAATATGCCAGTGTGTTAGTAGAAGCTTACCCGTATTGCAATATGTGTCTCAAAAATATTTGCCAAAATAAAAGAGATGACATAAAAAATTGAAAGTATCAAAAATCCCCGTAATCTTAATACCAGAAGGTCGTAATTGATTCGAATATATGCCAATATATATCAAAATATATGCCAATATACCTGTACTACTTATATTCTCGTAGATGGAAGATATACCCATGCATTTGTAGAAGATTACTCGTCCAACGTACTATATATGAGTTTCAACAATTTTCGTCATAATAAAACAATTCCATAATAATTTGAAAATATCAGTAATCCCTGAATCAACAGTCCCCGAAAATATCAATAATAATGATGTTTAAACCTGAAGACCGTAATTGATATTATCCAGTCAAAAATTCAATGTCAATGAAATGTATTTTATAAACATATTTTCACTATTCAAATCGGAAAAGATTTAATAAAAATCATATGCCGCATAACATATTGGATCCGTTGCTAAGCGACATGATATCAATTGCTTTAAATAAATTGATGGAAATCATATCATCTGAATAATGCAATCTCCATTGAAGGTTTGGCGACATTTTCGTCAATTTAGCTATAACTTAAAAAGTCGCCAAATTTATCGCCAAGTGGGACTGTAGAACTGATAATCCCATTATACGACAAATTGACGAAACATCATCACAATACTATCCCCTAACAAAACACAATTAATTTCATTTATTAAGCGCGACTTTATCAATTTCATGATATTTTTATGAATTTAGAAATATTTTTACCAATTTGGTGATATTAAAAAAATTCCTTAAATGTGTTACTAAGTAGGATGGATGGACTGACCAAAAAATGCTACAGAAAAATCATTTCAGTACTTTATTATAATAAAACAAATTTAATTTCATTGATTTGGGTCATTATTATCAATTTGGATACATTTCCACTAATTTGGTAAAGTTTAAGAAAAGTTACCAAGTTATTTAGAGATATTCCTCTAAATTCGTAGCTCTGAATTTGCAGATCTGAAGAATAAAATATCCTGATCCCGTTTGTATGTACTAAATGAAAACAGTAAAATTGTATTAGAAGATACATACACCCGTTCTACTCTTTTTCTGCTTCAACAATCGGCTAAATGAATTTATTGGGTTAACACAATATATGAGTTTATTAGCTAAACACAATATATGAGCTTGAAACCTCTTTGCTAAAATAAATGAAAGTGATGTACGCAGTCCGCAATATATATAATTAAAAGAACAATTAAACCGTTCATTTATAAAATATATTTTTACATCCATTTATTTATTATACAAATAAAAAAATAATAATAGATATTAACAACACATTTAATTTCATTCCGTTGTCGAGCAACATGATATAAGACGCAATCTTCCTCATAAAATGCGAAATTAAATAGCCATTTTGATTTCTTTATACTTTACATCGTTGAGTAAAAGCTTGTGAGAGATGAACCATGGAGGTAGATTTTTCCATTTAAATTCATGTTTCAAACAATTTATGTTTTCCTATAGTGACTAATTAATGCAAAAATCCTGCACCAAACTCGGAAATAAAGCTTTATTTCATTTTGGCGTTTAAAACAAACGATTTTCATCCTTTCCGTTTAGATAAACCACGGAGTTGGAGAGTAGATCTCCTAAGAAAAAGTTCCGTTTTTCATTAATATCTCGACAACACCTGGTCTTAGAAACTCGAAACTTGGACAAAATTTATGGAGGGCTATTTCAAGGCTATCCACAAAATTTCATTAAATTCGGTTTAGCCGTTTTCCTGTGATGATGAGACAAACGAAAATTTCGTTTTTTACTGATATCTCGAGAACCACTGGTTGTTGTTGTTGAGACCCAGACCGTCCGACCTACCAGAAAGGTGTAAGGAAACTGTATGGACGGCCAGGAAGTGCCACCCAATTTAGACCGGAACCCAGTGGGGGAGGCATCCACAGGGACCGTACCCTCCTTCTCCTACCACCAACCTCTCGGAAGGACTTACGGACCCACATGTTTAACGTGATCGTACTCCGCATGAACACGGCGGCATTTGTGGCAGCGTGCAAATCTAGCGCGCAAACCACGGGGATACCGCACCCGAGATGGCCAACAGCACGCGGCGTTCCGAGGTGGTCACCCACCAAGTACTAACCGCGCCCGATGCTGCTTCACTTCGATGATCTAACGAGAACCGGTGTTTTCAGCACGGTACGGCCGTTGGCCCCCGAGAACCACTGGTCGTAGAAACTCAAAACACAGACTAAATTTTAAGTGGAGCTATTTCTAGACTACCCACAAAATTTCATCAAAGCCGTTCTCCCGTGATGACGGGACAAACAGACAGACAGACAGACAGACAGACAGATTTTCAATTTTATTTATATAGATTATGGAAAAAGAATAAAGATACGTTTATATCTAATTAGTAGGGAAATTCGCTGGAACAGCTGTGTCATTGAACCTATCGTGTAGACATAAAGATTATACTTGAAACATATACCGATTTCAAAAGTTTCGGAAAACGCTATTATTTTCCTTATATACATAATGTATAAGGAAAGTATTGTGACGGGGTCGAAATTTCGAATTCGAGTTTTCGACGGGAGAGCACGTCTCAAGCATCCCTGATCACGAATCAAACATTTTTGAGGTGATGTTTGTGTGTGTGTGTGTGAAAGTGTGTGTGCGTGTGTGTGTGTGTGTGTGTCAGTGAGTCTATGAAGACGATATCTCACGAACGAATGGAGCGATTCGAATGAAATTTAGTACAAAAATCACAATCCGTGAATACTGGAAGCTGATTGTTTTTAAACGTAATCGAAAGTTCAGAACACCCCAAAATTTTCGAGTGAAATTTTGAAAAAATCATCAAAAAATCAAAATCTTTAATAAAGTTACGCAAATAGACATTTCTTATGTAATTTTTCCTTAGCAAATGATTGACATAAACTGTAGAACGCTAGCGTGAACTGTTCTCGAGATATTGCACATTTTTCAAATAAATTTATCAAAAAATCCCATAAATTAAAAAAAAATGTTAACTGTTGAGAAACATGTTCACTTTTCATATGTAATATCATGCGATAAATTGGGTGACATTAATCTCGTGGATCTAGTTCGTTCCATTCATGAGAATAGATACTTTGAGTAATAATTTTGTATTTGAACGACAATAGTCATTTATCTGCTATAAGAATAAATTATTTCTCCGTCCATTACGCTTGGCGAGATTTTGGCTGCGAATTTGGCGGAATATCGCCATCTTGGCGATTTTTTTAAATGTTAGGAAATTAACGAAAATCTCGCCAAATGGATAAAAATGACACTAAATTAATGAAAATGACGACTAATTGTCCAAAATTCAATATCTTGGAAAGAATATAAGTATCTACAATAAGAATAACATTTTTTTAACTGTGAAAGTATTAAATTCATTGCACATAAATAGTAATAAAAGTTCATTGCATAAAAGTAGTAAATTCATTGCATATAAGGAAAGTCATGTGTTGCCCACATCAGATTTTTTATCATTAGGCCGAAAGGCACTAATACACATAGAGAGACACATATAAATAACAATAAAAACACCTAAATTCATTTTCGGGAATGCCCAAAGCGCGTAAAACCATCGACACCCGGCAGTCTGGCTTTTGAGTTTTTACTATATATTGTTGGCATATAGCATAAACAAATCTCTATCTGGAAAGTATAGGGTAAGTTCGCTGAGCCAGCTGCGTGATTGGATCTATTCTCTAGAGATATTACTTGAAAAATATACCTATCAACGGAGTTCCGGAGAGCTTTATTTTTTCATTTTCTGTTTATTCGGGAGGGAGAAGGAAAAATTTGGCGAGAAATATCTCACATTTGTTTATCCTTTATATCTTTAGGAATGTACCCCTTTTTAAATTCAAAAGAAAACTAGGCTATTGGATGTTTAATTAAATATGTTAATTCTGACTTTATTTAACGAATTAAACGTGTATGGTACACTGTAAAACATTTGCGAGCATCTTACTGACAGTTTCAGGGAGATCAGCTGACCACAATAGGAAGTTAGTTTCCTGATAGTTATGATAAAAATATATATATATATATATATATATATGTATATATATATATATATATATATTTATATATATATATATATATATATATATATATATATATACATACATATATATACATATATATACATATACATACATACATATACATACATACACGCATACATACATATATATATATATATATATATATATATATATATATATATACATATATACATATAACATATATATATTATACATACATATATATATATATATATATATATATATATATATATATATATATACATATATACATATAACATATATATATTATACATATATATATATGTATATATATATATATATTATACATACATATATATATATATATATATATATATATATATATACATATATACATATAACATATATATATATATTATACATATATATATATATATATATGTATATATATATATGTATATATATATATATATATATATATATATATATATATATATATATATATATATATATATATATATATATATATATATATATATGCATACGTATCGGGAGAGTGGTCAGGGATTCACAATCCCTGCAGCTGTTGTAAATCTGGCTAAGAAACATGTTCTTTTACAAATATTTTGAATTTATTGCCAGACTAACTGTCTCCAAATTTTAAGTCACTGTCAATCCTTCTATGAAGTTACTAAGTTCTATTTCGAAATTTAATGTTACAGCAACTTGTGAATATCTATCTTACTGTGTGCTGAAGAAATTTCTTCATCCCTCCACGGAGTGATTAAAGCTCTGATTGGTGGTGACCTACCAAACAGTCCCTGAAATCTGGGTCCAAATCTTTAGCACAGTCCATAAAGCAACGTCTTCTACATAGAGCATCGACATTTCTATGATCCGATTCTTGTGTTTAATCACCATGTCGTATTCTTAAAGATGCTGAATTTGTCATTCGACCTAATCAGGGTTCTTAAAAACTACGAACGAGCTTAAAAAAACGTTATCGGATCACAATAAAAATGTTAATTCTTAGAAATACCGGTGGAAATTATATACAAGTTTATTATATTATCATATGTATTTATTATATTATCATATCATATATACAAGTTTATTATATTATTATATTATCCATGGCTGTTACACAATATATTTTTGCGAGTTTCGACAAATACCTGCTCAAATAACTGGAAGTTTATAAAATCTCTAAATTTGTACATATAATAATAAAAAGACAATGATTATACTACCTGTTACAATAATAAGTGTTAAAGTAAATATATTTAAAAACATTAATTATATGCTCCAGATTTAAAAGTACAGAAATAAAATAACTCACCAGTAAATCCTAGTTTGTTCGCTGGTGTGTTGTTTTTCCATTAATCAACTACTCCATTTTCAGCACCACATCTTTAGGATAAAAATATCAGGGAGTATTTTTTTAATGTAAAGTATTTTCAAAGCATGTTATTTCAGAAATTAATATGCATATTTTTTAATTTTCACAACTCTGTCATTCATTAAATTTTAGTGAAAAGATCCGTTATTTTTCTTATAATCCGTTATTTTTCTCAAGATGTTTTCTCGTGAAATATTTCATTAACGAAATGAAAGACTAAGTCAATTTTTAATTATAGCGCCGTTATTGTGATCACAAAAGAACTAAGAGTACGTGAAAAAATATGTTGACAAAAATCTTTGTTAGTATACAGTATATATGTTTTTGCTTTATGCTATAGTTGCGAAGACATTTTTTTATGAGCAATTTATTCCACCATACTTTTCGTTTTGTGAAAATCTTCAAAATCACACTTTTTGCCCAAACTATATTTCACTGTATTTACTGAAATAATAATTAAAATTTTGTCTCTTTACTTTAAACTGCAAAAAATAATTGGAAACCGTAACATAAAGCACAGTCCTGAACTGGTGTTTTAATTTTAATGTAAGAGTGTATTAATCTAATGCAATTTTTAACACTTTCCAACATAGTTGAAAATTGTTCATGTCTTTCTTCATTCTGTCTGTCTATCTGTCTGTCTATCCGTCTGTTAGCACAATAACTGCCGTAAAAACAACTTCATCAACATGACATTTTGTTAAGACGTTGTTGAGATGGTCTATAGAACATACGGGAATGTAAATGAATTATATCACCCAATTAGTTTTGTATTGAACGCGGGTTAAAAAAGTCAAATACATTGAACTAATTTTTCAAACATTTTTTAAGAGAAGTTAAAATTCACAAATTGCTTCAAAAATTTTGGAATGTATTCAAATTACCAATACGTAAAAAAAAATCAGCAAAATATGTTCGACAGTTTTTAAAATAAAAATTAAATTAATAATGACACCCATATTATATGAATCCATCCCGTGATTAACATTAAATAAAATATGGCATCCATCTTTTTTTTCCCATTGTCAAAATCCTGATTTTTAAAGTTCTTTTAAATTTATATTTAGTGTTGCATTCGTTTTTAAACCGCTTTTTTTTTTGCATGTTTTATGTGCATCAATATTCCATGCCAACGCAATTACAATACATATTTTTAGTTTAAATGATTATCAAACTTTGATTATTTCTGCAACGAAGCCTAATTTTAATGGATGCAGAATATAAACAAACGGTTGTAAGATGAGTTGCATAAGAATTGCTGAATTTTTTCCACACAAAATTAACTCTGGAGTCTGGAATAAAAGTGTATGTATGAAATATTCACTACTTTTACGTAGAGAGCCATGCGATTTGTATTTTGATGACGTCATTTGAATAAAGTTCATTTTTATCAATGAAGTTTCAAGTTTTCAACTATAACAAATTATTGTAGTACTGTGATAATTTAAAATATATCAGCGCTGAACATGTAGCATTTTTGAGATGCTTAAATAAAGTTGCATTTCAGTTGGAAAGTGTTTCATAAAAAGAGCTTTATGCATAATTGATTTTTCTTGTTTATCTTGTTCTTAAAATTTAACATATTTTGTGTGTAATTTGCAATTTCATTTACTTTAAATCAGGGGTGGCCAACCCAAATGACCTTGCGGGCCACTTCAGAAAAACAGTATAATCCCGCGGGCCGCACACACACACACACACATATATATATATATATATATATATATATATATATATTATTGCCAATGGCCAGGCACATGACTCATCGTCATTCGGCCTTATATGTGATCCATTTAGCCGTCCTAGGGACGTTGCCCCAGGCGCACCAGAGGGGGGGCCGAACACACTGCGCCCACAACACAACAACATCCATGCCTTACGTGGGGCTCGAACCCATAACATGGCGGTCAAGCGATTGCTTTGGAAACGCATGCCTTGACCACTCGACCACCACGTCGGCCCGAGGGCCGCATATAAAAATATATATCTTTATATTAGATTTGGACCCATTACAAACATTTATTGGAGTGAAAATTTAAAACAGAATGAATTATTATTATTGTTTTCATTATTTTTCATGTATACAAACATAGATAATATAATAATAATAATGCAATGATCGAATAATGTTTAATTTATTTAATTAGTGAGATATTTGTTTCTCAACTCTTTCACTTAGTTTTTGCAAGTCGATCTCGATAAATTTCATTTTCGAAAAAAAAAACGATTCACAAGTGTAAGTTGATCCAAAAGCGCTCACAACTTTTTGTGCCAGATCTCTCAAATTGGAAAATTTTTCTTTTGTGACATAAGTTTTATAAAAATCTGTTTTTGATTCTGATGTTTCAAAAATGTGTTTTAATTCATTATTGCATTGTAAGTCAAGCAGTTCCATTTGGAGATATTCTGGGGCCGACTCGACATCGACATGAAAGGGAGATGAATATATTTCAAATAATTTTTTGTATTTTTCTAAAATGTAATATTGCCCACTTCTAAGTATGTATAAAAACAGAAGCAACGTGTAAAATAGAAACAGTTATGGGATTTATTTGTTACGAAACACTAGACTAAAAACAAAAATATTGCACAAAATAATCGTATTTTGTAAAGTTGTAATGAATCTCGCGGGCCGCAAAATTATTCAAGGCGGGCCGCATGCGGCCCACGGGCCGCGGGTTGGCCACCCCTGCTTTAAATGATGTTATTTTGTTACTGAAAGGTCACGCACTGAAATGTGATGCAATTTTAAACCAAAAGACCGTACCTCATTTTAGTATCTTAGACTGTTTTTTCTTATTTTATACTGCGCCACACACCGGTTCCAATTTATCTCTGATTTTCTTCTCATCTAATCTTGGTCATCTTCTCGGCGTACTTATTAACACTTTACAACAAAGTTGAAAAGTGTTTATGACTTTGTTCATTCTGTCTGTCTGTCTGTCTGTCTGTCTGTCTGTCTGTCTGTCTGTCTGTCTGTCCGTTAGCACGATAACTGCCGTAAAAATGACTTAATCAAAATGAAATTTTAGTATGTTGTTCAGACGGTCTGTAGGACCTATGGGAATATAAATGAATAATATCACACAATTAGTTTTGGATTGAACCCGGGTTGAAAAAAAGAAATACATTGAGCCCTATGGGACCTAATTCTTCTAACATTTTTTAAGCGGATTTAAAATTCACAAATTGCTTCGAAAATTTTAGGTAATAGTCAAATTGTTCCATAAAATATATAAAAAAAAATTCAGCTAAATATGTTCAGTAGTTTTTTAAATAAAAATTAAAATAATAATTACACATCTTATATGAAACGATCACGTGACCATGATATGAAACGATCACATGACCCACTTCAAAATGATATATGGCATCCATCTTGTTTCAAATTCGTGATTTTTTAAAGTTCTTTTTAATTCATATTGAGTGTTGTATCCATCCTAAAACTACTTTATTTCTGCTTAAATTCTGTGCATCTGCATACTAAAACAACACAATGACAATATATTTGAGTTTAAATTCTCATTCAAATTTGATTATTTCTACAACTAAGCCTATTTTCACCTATGTAAAATGTAAACAGCAAAATATGTAGAATGAGTTGTATTAGAATTACTGTATTTCTTTAACACAAAATAATTCAGTCCATGGAGTCTGCATGGCTGATATGAATGAAATATTAATTGATTTTATAAACAGAAGGACGATTTTTTTCGACGAAGTTTTAAGCATAAAGTTTATGAATTGTAGCTCCATGGTCTTAATTTTTAAATAAAATAAATTATTATAGTATTGTGATGAATGAAATGGAGAAAGTTATGAATGAAATCCTGCTTTTATAGAGAGATCCAGGCGTGTTATTTTTTCTATGACGTCATTTGAATTAATTTCAGTTGTTTTCGATGAAGTTTTCAAATATAATAAATTATCGTAGTAATATGATAGATTTAAAAATATTACCGTGGAATGTATTGCATTTTAGAGATATTTAAACCACGCAATTTATATTTCAATGCCGTCATTTGAATGAAGTTCATTTTTTTCAATGAAGGTTTAAGTTTTCAAATATAATAAATCAATGTAGTATTGTGATAAGTTTTAAAATATTACCGAGGAATGTATTGCATTTTCGACTTTTTTAAATAAAATTGCATTGAAGTTGGAAAGTGTTTCATAATCAATGATTTAAGCATGATTGATCTTTCTTGTTTGTTTTATCTTTTTGCTCCAGGTCAGAATGTCCTCTCTAACTTCCATTGGATTATGTTTTCATTTTGCGTGAAATTGGCATGACTTACTTTTGATAGAATCCTCTGGAGCTAATGAAGTCTTATCAGAAAGTCAGTGAAGTTAATGAAGTCTTATCAAGTCTTGGTCGGAAGCATTGTTAAAGACCATGTCGCCCTCTTAATTTTGATGACAGGGATTTATGGGGCGTAAACTTCTCTAGACTGCCAACTTCTAGACTGCCAAATGTAGTGCCGTCCGTCTGAGTTCTTTGTTTAAAAATATACCAACTTGTGCAAAATGGTGCCCAATGGTCTTACACTTTACAAGAATATGTAATAGTAAAGACCAAGCTTATTGCTGTGTTTTCTCTGTTTTATTATACACTGCATACGTGGTGTCCCCGTCTGAGTTCTTTGTTAAAAAATATACCAACTTGTGCAAAATGGTGCCTAATGGTCTTACACTTTACAAGAATATGTAATAGTAAAGACCAAGCTTATTGCTGTGTTTTATTTGTTTTATTATACACTCTGTTGCAAAAACATATATGTACCCATAAAAAATTGAGCTACAGCTGCGAAACTCAGCATGTATGTCGTTTGGGGAGATACGCAAATGATTAGAAATTGGGAGTAAAACAAAACTTTTAAAATAAATAGTGGCAACAAGAAGATGGAATTTTAAAAAGTGGTAAATCCCCACCTCGTAGCTATACAATCCGATATTCGGTGAGTCAAGTTGCTCATATCCGTCTGTGGAAGATTATACCTCAAATGCTGCAACTGATCTGCTAGTTCTGTAGTATTCTGAAAAGACTGTAACTGCCATCCCAGTATGTCACAGACGTGTTGTATTGGTGATAAGTCTAGGGACCTGCATGGGCATGGTAAGGTATTAAATCCTCGAAGAAAGATTTGAAAAAGTCGTGTAGTTGAGCATTATCCAGTTAGTAAATGCAATTTCGGCGGCTTGATAGTGTAAGCAGAACAATCGGCTGCAAAATAACATCGGCATACAAGCGATCCGTCAGATTGGCTTGCAGCACTACTAGAAATGATCAGCTGTCCCACGAGATAGCTCCCCAGACTGCCACGCCATGCGTGATGGCAGGGTGTTGCTTGACAACAAATGCGGTATCCGAACACTGGTCAATCCTCTTCTACACATGTATACGGCGGTCATCAGCACTGGGAGAGAAACAAGAGTCGTCGCTAAAGACAACATGTCTCCAATCAGACACTGTGCATGCTCACTAATCGGCACCAAATAAAACGACGCTGCCTATGTTGAGGTGTCAGTGGCAGGCGGATTAATAGACGTCGACACGTAATAGCACATTTTGATAGTCCTCTTAGAATACTATCCATTGATGCAAAATGCATGGAGGATGGCAAATGCTTTCGAAAGACTGATATCGATGTCATAGGTGTGGATATAACTCCTATCCTGACTGCACGATCCTCTCGAGCAATTGTTTATCTGGGGACACCCGAACCTCTGCAATGGTTACACTTGCATATTCTGTTCCACTGTTGCCAACACTAAGCAACTACCATACCGCTTCGACCGAGATGGCGACTAATACCTCTGTTGAATCAAACAACTTCTTTTAGGTCTATGATGCGACCTCTTTCTAAATCCGACAACCGTTCGTAGCGCTATCGAGTACATCTCAAAGGCATCTTTATACATAACTTGCAGCATCAAAGTAGAAAATCCAATTCTAATAGCCCTTGAGGGAGAACACCGGTCGTTTTAATTGCTGTATGATGCGTCGTTATCATGCGCGTTGCATAAGCCCTATAACGCGATTGGCGCTGACAGTTTAATCATTTGCATAATTCTTAAAACGACATTTGAATGCCGAGTTTCGTGGCCGTAGCTCAATTTTTTATGGGTGCACACATTTTTTGTAACAGAGTGTACATAGCTTCGTAAGGAAAGGTGGGCGATATACAAAAAAAATATTATGATAAAGACAAATACTAAATATATGTTAACGGCAAGTACAATATATATAAATTCAAGTAAAGTTTCATGAAATTTGATGATCTCATCTTTTTTGGCTAACAATGTTTACCACTTTCCAGCCAAATAGAGATGAATAAAAGTTGTAAATTGTGATATTTTTTCACAATAATGAAATTTGTGAATATATTGTGAAAGTCTGCGTTGTACACAGTATATTTTTTTATTGATTCATGAATTTAACTACACTAAACATCTAATGATTAATCAGTTACTTTGTAATGTAATAATTTTAGATTGAAACTGAGATTCAAAAATAGAAAATATTTGTGGTAAAATCCAACGAACGAGTGAAAAATTAAGCGGCATAAATATTTTTTTTCAAACAGTAGACAGATGGTACACTGCTAAATACTAATCCCATCATAAGAAGGGGATACAAAATGATTAAAAAGATTCCTTCAGTTCTTCAACCTGCAGCACTAGCACTTTTAAAATCCCCAGGCACACACATATCTCCGGATTATTATTAGTAATATTTTATACAAATCCCTAACAAAATATTATTGTTTTATGATCTCCGAATAAAACGCTATTTTTTAAGAACCCTCCCGTATTAAAACACAAATCCCATATTAATTACTACCAGATATTTTTCTCCTATGAGCAGTGAAATCAATTCTATTTTGAAGAGTATTAAATCATTCCCACAAAGTAACTATCATATCAAAGAAATTATATTCAATTTTCGCAGAGATATTACATTATTGTCAGTTTAAAGCCATTTACCAAAAGTAGCCAAGTCGGAAACTTTATAAATAATGAGTCATCAAATTTATCGCCAAGTATGACAAACATACAGACGGAAGCATTGTCTTTTCTTGCATATTAACATTCTTATAATCCTTTTATGAAAAGTTTTGAAGAATCCCTGACAACTCGGGAAATACGAGTACTTGCCCTATCGCTTAAATTCTGAAACATTTTAAAACTCGCAATATGGCATATTTCAATCAAATTTTTCACCAAGATCGCCAAATGTGATAGACGACAGACAGAGATATTGGCTATCCTTATATAGTATAATACATTTTTATTTGCGGAAATGGCTGATTTAACAAGAGAAAAATGGCGATATTTGTATTGTTTTGTACTGTTTTATTTTCAGCATTATCATACAATCTTGTTAAAACGTGAATGCTAGAATAGCCTCGGTTTTAACGGATCTTAAAAGGCATATAGACATTGCTGCAAGATAAAATTTTATTATTCTGTCTACTGTTCACAAATCTACATGTTTCTAAAATTTTATTGAATATAATAGAATAAATATAAACGGAATTCTAACCGAAGTAAAATGAGAAATACAGCATTATTTGCCATGATCAGAAATAGTGCTGACTCTGCAACCAATTGTTGACTCTAAAACCCAAAGCATTGTAAATTTTACGAGGGTGATATATTTTCATACGTCTGCATTTCTGCATCAGCAACGGAAATTGAAATGTGGAATACGAAAAATAGGGACTCCAGTTCCAGTGATATTTAGCGAAATATGTGAAAAATTCTGAATCCAATCAACTTTCTTATACTTTTACATTTTACATTGTTTAGATACACGTGTTATTTATGTTATCATCAAATTTCAAGTATTTTAATTAAGCAATTTTATATAACTAATCATAGTGCTATTATTATACGGGAAATTTGTTTCTGAGTGACAACAGTTATTTAGTCATTTAAATTATTTTTTAAATATTTCTTTTCCTACATATCTGTGTGGATACAATACTGTATAAAAATGTATCTGCCACCATCTTATAGATTTTAACTGATTCTTTTAAAAATTGGTAGGCATGTTTAATATTAAATTATGTTGTGTCTCTTAAACAGAAGTCAATGGGAATCCCTCCTCAAGTTCCTAGGTAATTGGACAGATATTTTGGAGCATTTTATTTTATGGTTTGTAACAATACTCGTTGCTAAACCATATGCAACAACCTGATAATTGGAAAGAGTACTATAACCATGGAGGTAAAAGTAAGGAGTTGAAACTTTATATTAAGAAAACGCCAATATCGTTTGAGACAATAATTCAGGTGGTGCTGGGATAAGATAAGTAGTGCATGATTTTTTATGGCGAAAGGCCTAAAATATTTATTTAAACTGTCAATTTTGTAAAATTAAATTATTAGCCCGATGCAAAGTAGAACTGATACAACAAATTATATTCCTACGTATTCAATACTATTTTACCTTTCAATTTATTTTTATCTCCATATATTCTGTACGCGATCCTACAACTATGAAAAAATACTGGTTAATTATACTCATAATTAGGGAACACTTAATTTACAAATAATCAAAAATGCATTTACTAAATACTACGCTTTTCTGTTATGCCAACTAACAATAACAGCTATTTTACAAACACTAGCGACACCGAAATGTAATTCTCCAAGCATTATAGCATTTTCAAGCATTTCATTCATAGC
Source organism: Amaurobius ferox (assembly GCA_951213105.1). Lineage (NCBI taxonomy): Eukaryota > Metazoa > Arthropoda > Arachnida > Araneae > Amaurobiidae > Amaurobius > Amaurobius ferox. Next base: position 51,524,634 of record OX578143.1, on the reverse strand, counting down.
AGTCCCATCACCTTCTCTATAACTCCATGACTAAAACGTTATAAATTAGAGCCCATTTTGTAAGCGTGTACAAACAAAGACATCTATTAAATAATCAATAATCATTTTCATTTTCTCTGCCTGATTTTTACAGGCAGGGGAAGCTAATTAGAAAGTAGTACAGCTAGTCAAATTTAGTACAAAAATATTTTATTTCTATAACAAAAGATTAAAAGGGACCGTGTAGCCCTACTCAGAAAATCAAATCAACGGGACAGAACAACCGTGTATGTAAACAAGCCAACCATATGTGAATACATAACAGACAATTTATTGCATAACATGCAATTTTCCGTTCTTGAATACACTGACAGATGGAGAATTCGCATAAATTGCTGAGGCAGTCATCCAATAGGAAATAAGTATGCAAATATAAAGGACTTGCATAAGTAGCGGAGCGTTCACTTCCAGTCACTGTTTCACAAAATGTTGGCGTACCTCAGTCGTATGTCATTTGTGTGCGGAATCAACATAAAGCACGACATTTCAACTTTATGTAAATATGCCCGGACATATTGATAAGTTTTCCGTTTTTAATCGCATTTGGAACGTCACTTTACATCTTTTGTTACGGATCTAAAATATATTTGTGCGTTGACTTGCTCCATAACTTTCTAATTAACTTTGCTCTATCTACAAAAAAGGAAAATATGAGCTCCCTAATCCACCAAAGTGGGGAGGGGCGCGGTAAGGGCTCTTGGTCTCATTGTGTGGGCCATAGGGGTTTCCTATACAAAGGGACTGCAGAAGAAGTATTGTACATAGCTAGGTAACATAGTTCGTGATATATTGGCCTGAGGAAAGACTTGCTTGCTACACTGTACAAACGATCACATTTTATGTAACTGCTGCGTTAGAGAAAGAATGGAACCTAATTTATTAAATTATATCATAAACTGTACTCAAAATATTGCTTATTTCATTGACGTAATCGACAATTTCCCATTAAATTCGAAACATGCTAAAAAGAATTAAGTAGATTGTTTGTATTAAAAATATATTCAACAACCCATTTAAAGTCAATTCTATGTCTGTTATCATTTTATAATACTTATTATAATAAAATTAAACATTGACACCAACTGAATAATCAAAACAAGTTAAGGCCCGGAAATTGAAGTCAATGGTATACTTGTATATCATTCTTTGACTTACTCATAAATCAATTCAATTCATAGGTAACACTTCGTAATACTGTTAGATTACACTTTATAATTCTTACATCCCACACAGTAACAGTGTTATACTACGTCACCAACACAAATAGCAATTTGAATTTACAAGGTATAAAATCAAGTCAAATATTAGTTTTCTATTAATATTTGATACGAATATTTAGGCACTTGAGAAAACTGAATCAATTTATCACAGCATGAATTCAATGTCCTACGCTGCCCTGAAAACTATTTTTATTGTATGTATATGATTATTATCATCAAAATACATCATGCTAATATAGCATAAACCTCAAACATGCAGTAATGGTATATTTGCCCTCTATTCATGAATACGAATTCAGGGATGAGCTAGAAATCCATAACGGTTATTGAGTGAATGCATAACTGAAGCCCCAATAGTCTTGCATGAAACCGACAATTGTGTTACTATAAACATTTAGATCCTTTAAGTATTCAAATAATCTGCATGCATTTGTATGCATTATATCTTGAACTGAATGTATTGATTAGCTCCTGGAAATGGTGTAATATATAATTTCAGTTTGTAGTTCAGCAACATAGGGTAATTCAAAATGTTTTTTGAAATTTTTACGTTATTTTATAGATGCGTTGAACGTGTATAGAACTATGAACTCAAAGGTTCGACAAGGGTTTAAATTTGAAAAAAAAATTGTTTAAAAATACAAATATGCATAAAACTTAAAAAAAAAATCTGATGTGGGCAACACATGACTTTCCTTATATAATGCAATCAATTTACTACTTTTACAGTTAAAAAAATGTTACTCTTATTGTAGATACTTATATTCTTTCCAAGATATTGAATTATCTTCAATTAGTTGTCATTTTTATCAATTTGGTGAGGTTTTTGTTAATTTGGCAACAATTAAAAATGTCGCCAAGTTGGCGACATTCCGCCCAATTCGTCGCCAAAATTTCGCCAAGCGTTATGGACGGTGAAATAAGTTATTCTTACAGCAGATAAATGACTACCGGCGTTCAAATACAAAAGTATTACTCAAAGTATATTTTTGCATGAATGGAACGAGCTAGATCCACGAGAATGATGTCACCTAATTTATCGCATGGTATTACATATGAAAAGTGAACATGTTTCTCAATAGGAAATATGTTTATTTTTATTTTATATAACTTTTTGATAATTTTTTTGAAAAATGTGCAATATCTCGAGAACGGTTCATGTTAGCGTTCTAAAGTTTATGTCAATCGTTTTCTAATGAAAAATTACATAGGAAATGTCTATTTGTGTAACTTTTAGTGGTTTTGATTTTTTGACGATTTTTTCAAAATTTCACTCCAAAATTTAGGAGGGTTCTAAACATTCGATTGCGTATAAAAACAATAGGCTTTCTGTGTTTACGGATTGGGATTTTTGTGCCAAATTTCGTTCGAATCGGTTCATTCGTTCGTCAGTTATCGTCTCCAAAGTCTCACTGACACACACACACACACACACAGACATCACTTCAAAAATGTTTGATTCGTGATCAGGGATGCTTGAAACGTGCTCTTCCGTCGAAAACTCGAATTCGAATTTTCGACCCCGTCACAATACTTCCCTTATACATTATGCATATAAGGAAAGTAAAAACACTCAAAATTGCAAATTTAAACAAATTGATCAGTCATCAACAGCACCGATTTTTACAAAGCCATATAGCTTGTTATTTCTGTAAATAATGCCCATGTTTGGTTACTTTTTACTGTAGGCATGTACACTAAGTGGCTTCTTACTTCCGTAAGCCTTTGTGTTGGCTGTGTGGTCTGGGCCTTCTACACTAAGTGGCTGCCAGATTATTATTATAATTGAGAAAATTTTACACAATTTAGTGATATTGCTGGCGTTATATCACTTAATCGGTATAAGTAAAAGCTGAAGAGATTTAAAGACTAACTATATGCTATGCTCATGAAATAATGGTTAAAATTTACGATCTAAACTCTAAAGGGATTTGTAAGAGAAATAATCGTGGACTTTCAAAGAAGTGGTACAAGTATCAACCTTTTACTTACGGGTGTGACAGCGTCCATTCCAAGCGAAAAACCTTTTAAAAAGACAGCTATTTGACATACCCTACCCCAAACAGTTCGGTCCCCCTTTGCAGACATTGGCATCCATGGACGCCAATACCTGCAAAAAGGTATCAAACTGTTTGGGTTTAAAGTGCATGTAGTGTATATAGGAATAAGTGTATATAGGAGAAACATATGTTAACTTTCCTCAGTTGTTTAATATGACTTAACAAACCTCACCAATGTATTGTTACCAGACAACATACGTTCAACACGAAATTTTATACATTTTATATTAACGACTACTGACTAAAGGACTTGAGAAAAGAGTTGGCACATTTGTTCAGTACAACAAAAGGGGAACAATTAATCTGATTACTGATAATCCGAATCAGAGACCAAGTTAGATAGCTTCTCAACATATAGTTTGCATCACATTATATCGTATAAGTTGCAGACGCAAAAGTACTAACCAACTGATCATACTTTTGCCTGTAAGTGCACATAGGAATAAAATAGATTAACTTTTTGCAGTGGTTTAATATAATTTAACAAAACTCACTGCTGCGTTTATACCAAAGAGCGTACGTTACTATGAAATATGAACGCAGAGAAATAGCCTCTATGTAGACATACTGTCAATTTCTAGAGAGGAAAAAGATCCTGTAATATTTAAAACAAATTGATTATTTCTCAATCAAATAAATCATGTCTTTGGATTATATGAAATATAATCAGCCCAAAACGAGTGATACAAAAATAAAATGTTCCAATAACGCTTGCAAATCCAGATACCGACCAGTGATACATGATAAGATTATTAATTTGAGGAAAGTGAAAATGAAAGTAAATATTTTAGATTATTAATACTGTGAATATTATTAAGACATGCGTTTCTTTTAACAAGTCTTATTTATTTTAGATTAAGTAATGTGTACTTTTCTGACTTTCTTTGCAATTAAGTTTCGATTGTATGAGAAATATTCAAACTGTAATATAATGTTAAAGCTATATAATCATATCTATATTTTGACCATAAAAATCCGCCCTTTAAGTTTTCAATTACTCCCATTGAAATTCGCTAAGGAATATCTTTCCACAACATAATTAATCATCTTTCTCCAAATACGAAACTGGAGCATTTTTCTTTCAGAATTTTGTACTCGAAATACATAAAAACATCTATCACCATACAGTTTCAAAACTTCTATGAAGAATTGGTTGGTAAATAGAAAATCTAGTTACATTTTTGTTCTTTCGCGAAGGATTGTAAAACACAGTGTCAAAATCCTTCTCCGATCTCCAATTTAAACTAAGGGAGAACATTCTGGTATGCAGAAAATATTGAAAATGTCAAGTTTGAAAATTGTTTCGAGGATATGAGTATGAGTGAGGAAATATATTTTGTTTCTATTCCTCTTATAAGAGTGCCGGAATTTGGATCAACACATTTCTCCTCATTTTTATACCAAACAAGTAAAGTACATATGTAAAATATAAAATTGTCAGTAGTAAACCCCAACATTTTAAGGTTGATCAGAAATCCGCCAATAAATTTTGTGGGCGTGTAAGGGAGTCCGACCAGTGAGGAAGCACGCTGAATCCCGCAAAATACATGTCGTTAAGAACAATGACGGCTATACTCTCCATACACTGAAGACACATATTCACATGCTGCACTAGAGATACAAAAATATATGAGAAAACCAGTTTCTAGTGCATATTTGAGCAGCGTACGAGATTCACTGCACGACGTACAGTTCGTACTGAATCCTCTATGTGTGGCCTGCCTCTAAGCGTTCTCTTCGTATTACAGCATGACACACTGATAGAACGAAGTTATCCTGCAGATATTGCTGTCATTATTAGATTTCTGATCGATATATAATAATCGATATAATAATATTGTTGCAATAACAAAATTTTCTAATTTTTGTCGTATTTTTCTCATTTTAACGTCCGCCGACGTGGTTGTCGAGTGGTCAAGGCAAGCGTTTCCGTAGCAATCGCTCGACCGCCACGTTGTGGGTTCGAGCCCCACGTAAGGCATTGATGTTTGTGTTGTGGGCGCAATGTGATCCGCCCCCCTCTGGTGCGCCTGGGGCTACGTCAATGGACGGCTAAATGGTTCACACTCTGGCCGATGTAATAAAGGCGAATGGCGAAGGTCAAAGTGCCTGGCCATTTGAAAACAAAAATCATTTTAATGGCCACTATCCCCTTAATAGATAGTACAGCTTTTTCCCTCCGGTACGTGAGGAGCTCGCAGTAGCCGAAACAGCTGCAGAAGTCTGTCCAAACGCTAGTGTGGAGGACAGTTCCGTTCGCCCAAAAAATCAAAGACATGCCTCTGATAAAAAATTTATAATTAATCAACGGATGGGAATTATTTTTATTTCTAGAGTAATTTGTGATATTGTATGCAGTGCTAAAATAAAAATGCGCGATGGTTGACAAGTCAATTTCTATAAATCGTAATGTGAAATTCGATGAGGTTTAAAATGCTCGAAAAGTATATATTTTTAAACAAAATTGTCTAATAATAGTATGGATTCCATTCAAAGTTTGTTTGAAAGATAAATTGTTTCATCTTGCAGATGGTGTCAAGACAGAAACTCTGTGATAATACTTTACGTCGCTAAGGAACCGATTTTTTGATAATATCAGCCAAAATCGTTTGAAACTAGCTAACACATAAAATAACGAAAAATGGAATTCGAAATTTAAAGAAATACGGCACCTAATCGGGGTCTAAAGTGTCTGTTAACCAAACGTCATGGTCGTACGATTCTTAGATTTTGCGCTACACGCTACAGGCACATACACACACAGACATCTTCATTTGCTAAGTAAGAAGATTAAAAAAAAGACAAAGCATAACTGTCGTATACACTTAGATGTACTACTTACAATACTTCCTTTCTCGGAAAAGAACTGGTTATGAATTATGTACAATTTCCGATACCTTAGATTCTGGGGAACACTACATTTGTTTTTTCATAATTATTTTAATGGGCACCGTAGACATAATTTTCCAGGATAGGGCCGATATAGATTGGAAATTGAGTTTTCAGACCATACGACGGATAATGTATGAAATGACCACAATTTGTCTAAAATTCGGTGTCCAAAATTTGTCATTCAATCTATACTCATGCGGGCTGTCACCATCTGCTGAAAAAGTGAGATGATTACAAATATGAATCTGTGAGGTCATGTCACGTCTGATGTCAATAGACGCAGCATATTTGGAAATACTGAGCCCAGACCTTTCTGACCATAGCGCTGAAGCATTGAGTTAAAGATGAATCCAACTCCAGACATTTAATTCCTTATATATACACTGCTCACAACTAAAATCGCAACGTCATGAAGAAATTGATGTATCCTTATGAAATTTAGACAATAAAACTGCAACATGGAGATGTGCAAATGATCAAAAAATCATACCTGGAAAATGAAAGCATGGAACTCTATTGACATTAGATTAATATGGAATATGCCCACTGCGAGCGGCTATGCAGGGTTGAATACGACGAGGCACCCCATCAATGAGATGGTCAATGGTGTTCTGAGGAATGGCATTCCACACAGCATGCAATAGGTCTTGAAACTGAATATGATTTGCTGGAATTGGGAGGTCTCTTAATCGGCGACCAATGATGTCCCAGGTATGCTCAATTGGCGACAAATCCGGAGAATATGTTGACCAAGCCAGGATATCAAAACCTTGTAGCCTATTCATAGCTACCCGTGCAATATGTGGCCTGGCATTATCCTGCTGAAAAAGCTGTCCAGGCCTGGTTGACAGATATGGCTCTACCACAAGTCTCACAATGTCAGAGACGTTGTGCCAAGACACTGCCAGAAACGTGAACCAAAAGTGCTAGTCCACCAAACGTTATACCACCGCAAAACATAGTACCACTTAGGGGAGCTGTGTGGTGACTGATAACAGAATCGTGATTTATCCGTGAATAGAATGTTTCCCCAATCTGTCGACCAATTGGGTCTCAATTGCAGCCACTGGATGCGACGTAACCGGTCAATACCTTGAAACGGTAATTATCGAAAAGGTAGTCTACCTCGGAGTCCTGCGTCATGCAAACGGTTTCGAATTGTTTGCGTTGAAACCACGTTACTTGGAGTGTGGGATAAATGCCGTTTTAACACGGTTGCTGTGGTAAACGGCTCCCGTGCAACGCTTCTCAGAAGCATACGATCTTCAAGTGGTGTAGTACACCTGGAAGCTCCACTACCTGATCTTCGTGTCGTTTTGTTGTCGACGAAACGACACAGCGAAACGACTTCTTGCCGTTTCGTTGTCGACGTTGTTCTCAGGAACCGTAACACACACCGCTGAACTGTGTTCACATCACGACCAATAGATCAGCGATCCCTCGAAGGCTCATTCCACCGTCATATAAACCAATGATTTGTTGTCGTTCCGTTGACGACAACTGAAAATATGCGGCATGTCGATGTACTCTTGGCATACTGTCATGATTTTTACAACCTCCTGAAACCAATGACGCTACAATTTAGCTGTGATATCGCTCCTCCTTGATCTGACGCTTTTATGCTGTTCGGCAAAGTGTTACGTCACTATGCGTTACGAGACCGTAATCATTTGCATATCTCGTCGCTGTTTCCATTGCCTGATTTACATAAAGCTACACCTACAACTTTATGGTTCTGCGATTTCAGTTGTCAGCAGTTACTCCCAATTGGATCAAGCATGTCACTTAAGCATATATTTTTTTCATGCAGTTCTTTTGATCTGTTAAATTCTTACAGTAGGGCACATTCCCATAGGAGTATGGCTGTCACTGACCTCCATCTATCTTTACTTTTGAAATTCAAGTTTCTCAAATTCAAACTCGCTGAGTAATGTGTTTCCGGACAAAGGTTAGTCATCTTCCCTCAAATAAGAAACAAATATTTATCATTCAAAATATTATTCTTGAAAGTCTGGGGAAATGTAAAGAATCGCTTATCTTTACAGTTCAAAACTTTTTGGAAGAAGAATTGCTAAGTTGACAAGAAAATATAGTTATAATTTGTGTCGAATATAATGCAGGATATATCCATCTGAGTCGGATGCTTCTAGATAAGAATGAAAATTTCGCTGTCAAAAGTCAAGATCAAGTTTAAATTCAAAACTAAATCTTCTAAATAAGTTATACAAACCTGAGCTTCAAAAATCCATTTATAAATATTGAGCTAGAATTTAAAAATTTATAAAATGTTTAGTTAACATATAAATTCAATTACACAATTTTAAGCTGCTAAAGCATACAGAAAAATGTATTCAACATATATCTAGATAAACATTATTAAGATTCTATAATTTTTAAGGCATTTATATATCTTTGAGTTGCAATTATAATCCCTTATACAATTTTTAACTTCATTTTTATTTCCCCTAATAAATATTTGACCTTTTGTTAAAAAAATATAGTTACTCTGTTACTCGCTTTTATTATATAGATTAATATTAATAATCTCTCCAGTGGCATATTTCGAAGGGGAAAAGGTTGATGTGTGCCATGTGTGACGGAGTACTATGTACCAAGTAAAATAGTTCGATATTTTTAGGTTTTATATTTTTTTTAACTAGGGTGCTCTGACCTTGCTTGCTACGCTTCGCCTCATTCTCGCTGCGCTCGCTTCATACATATATCTTCTAAAAATTCTACTTTCAAAACTCTCAATTTAAATCTCAATCAAATTTTCTATCCCTACCTATTTTCCGCAGGAGGTAAAAGCTGGGATTTTTCTTAGCCCAGGGAATCCAAAAACTGAATTAATTGATCTTGAGCTCCCTTCGCGAGCTATTTCATGGCAATCTAATGTTCAATTCCATAAACGGTTTATTTCACCGTGTTACTACCGTGTTTCACCTATTATATTTCTCTATAAATGTACTAAATTTCATATTTTTGTATGCTATAGATTTTGCCTTACGAGACAGAGAAATCTTCTGACGTGCCTATACGAAGAATAAATTTCACTTCAGAAGTGTATAAAAAGTAAAATATCTCAAAAATACATCGAAATTAAAAAAGTGCTTAGTCCTGCGAAAATTCACCCATATAGGCAAAAATTCCTGCTTGCAAAAATTCATGGTCTTGCCATTGTTAGTTTATCCAGGACGCGAACACGCAGTTTAAATATTTTGTCTTTGATATTTAATATTTCTAAAACTATATATATATATATATATATATATATATATATATATATATATATATATATATATATATATATATATTTATATATATATATATATATATATATATATATATATATATTTATATATATATATATATATATATATATATATATATATATATATTTATATATATATATATATATATATATATATATACAGAGAGATAGAGAGAGAGTTTATGTCAGCGTATTCTCTATAGCTTTTTATACAACTGTATCAAATTTCATATTTGTATATGTAATAGTTTTTGTGGTACGAAGTAAAGAATCTTGAGAAACGAGATATTTGTAAAACAGCTGTGGCAGCGTCAGTAGCAGTTAAATTTTTTCTAATAGAGATATTTCTTTGGAAAATTGTACAGTTTTGATAGGTGTAGTTTAACAATATGCTGTTTATTTCGTCCGAATTAGATTACAAAAAACGAAATTATCAACGATGAATCTTTAGAATGTAACTTTCGTAGTCACTCCACTGGAGAAAGGGTGTGATCAGGGTTAACGATTACAGCATACTGGCGTATAGTGTAGTTATCTATGCGGAAATGTCGCAGAACTAGAATTTAAACTCTTTACACTATACTACTGGAATTATTTTATTACATAGCTTAAAGTATATACCGGGTGGTCAGAATTAAAACACCCCTACTCTGAGCTCTCTATACATCGAACTACTCAGTGTAAAGGCTCCAAAATTGTTGAACCTACTATTCAAGACATGGGGAAAGGCATTACGGGAAAAAAAAATTAGTTTCAGAAACACCGATAGGTGGCGCTGTACAACAGAAAATATGCTGAAAAGACACAAAATAATCACAAAAACAAACAAACACATGCGATATGGAATTTTTCCTTTTTAATTTCTTTTGCTGATATGAAAAAAAAGAAGATAAAAGTGAAGAAACTTAAACTGCCATTGTAACTGCAATTTCGCACTGTAAGCACAAAAATTTGCATAAACCCTTGGTTTGCAGCTACTATGTTCTGGGCATAAAAGGGGATAAAACTGGGAAATTTTCATTCTTATCAGCGATGGCTGTCACACTGCCAGAACGCGCTTTACTTGTGAAGCTGTTTTATGAAAACATAGGATATGCTGCAGTTGCACTTCGAGAGTTTCGTCGATTTAAGAATTTGCGCAAAGAACCATTACTTTCACAAGCACTCAGAAGAATGATCGCTCGATTCGAGAAAACTGGGCATCTTGGAGTTCAGCCGGGTCGAGGACGCAAAGCGACTCGTTCAGATGTCGTTGACGATGTTGCCACCGCTATTGTTGAACAATCAATGGATAACGTTATACGCAGCATTCCCTTTTTTTCGCGTAATCCCTTTCCCCATGTCTTGAATAGTATGTTCAACAATTTTGGAGCCTTTACACTGAGTAGTTCGATCTATAGAGAGCTCAGAGTAGGGGTGTTTTAATTCTGACCACCCGGTATATAATCAGAATAAAAATTACATTGTGGGCTCTGTATTGAGTTCATCAATGGCACTTCCGTTACATAATTTCGTTTCATTATGATCTACTTCAGACACTAACATATTCACAATTCACGTTTACTCGTATTTCATCAACAACCTAACTGAACGATGATGAGTTTATGAGTTCTCGGTAACTCGTAAAGTTCTTGGTTAATCTCAAATTTTCTACAACTTCACCAGTAAAAGTCGATAAGTTGGCAACATTTTCCATTTTGTAAGCAAGATTCCTAAATTTGTCGTCACGGCTATGTGGCACAGACCTTTAAATATTGACAATGGTTTCCTATTGAGTAATCGTGAGAATACGATGCCACTTCCGTTGCATACTTCCGTATCATCACCATCAACTTCTTTCATCATTTATTCTATACGCGGCTTCCTAAGATGTTTCACATCAAGAGTCATTATACAATTTTTAACTTCAAATTGAAAATATCTTGTATACTTTAGAGCTAAAATTAGAAAATTCTCAAAATTATTTTCAGTCACACAAAAAATGAATAACCAAAAATGTTCTTGCAAATAATTTAATTTCATACTCCTTTGCATTCAAAAGTAAAATAATTTTCCATAAAAATAGTCTTATACTCAAAAGTCTAAAGATAAACGCAGAATCATCTTCCTTCAAAACTCCAATACGAAATTGTTGAGTTGGGTTAAAAATTTAGTTGCACTTCTATTTGGTATATATATATATATATATATATATATATATATATATATATATATATATATATATATATATATATATATATGTATATATATATATATATATATATATATATATATATATATATGTATATATATATATATATATATATATATATATATATATATATATGTATATATATATATATATATGTATGTATATATATATATATATATGTATATATATATATATATATATATGTATATATATATATATATATATGTATATATATATATATATATATATATGTATATATATATATATATATATATGTATATATATATATATATATATATGTATATATATATATGTATATATATATATATATATATATATATATATATGTATATATATATATATATATATATATATATATATATATATGTATATATATATATATATATATATGTATATATATATATATATATATATATATGTATATATATATATATATATATATATGTATAGAAAATATTTGTATTTTGCTATTTCTTTTGAATAAGATTGTAAGACACATTGTCAAATCCATGTTGATGTTTCAATTTAAAAATACTGTGCAAATCTTGCGAAAGTTCTGACATACAGAAATATTGAAAACGTCAAGTTCGAAAATTGTTTGGTTGTACTGCATGCTGTGAGCATAATTCATAAAAATATTTTTCTATAAATTTTTGCCCCGAGAACACATCTATTAGATATGACTATATGTTTTACTATCATAGTAACTGAAGCAGTAAGCCTGCCATAAGTTGCAAACAATTTCTTCTCATCCGTCCGCGTGAAGGATTTGCCCTCTTAATATCCGTAGATACAAACGAGCCATACACCTATTCCGTTCAATATTACTATTCTTATACATACGATTCTTATCGAAACATACATAACATACCATCTCCTATCACAATGTAATTAATTTAGGCTCCCTTATACCTTCTAACAAACCGTAGCTGTCCCATGAACAGTGAAACTCACTGGATTTTGAATAAATATATTAAACTAATACTTTCCTCAGATACACATGGATTATAATAAAAATCAAATTTAATGAATTGTGCTAATTTTCTTAATTATTGATTTTTCGACCCTTCGGCAAAATTTTCGTCGATTTGGAAGTGTTTTGCGAATTGTGACATTTTCCAAAAGTTGCCAAAGTCGACAAGTGAGACAAATCCTTTTGAAATATAATTAATAAACTGCTCGTTTCTAAATTACTTTGAATTCCAATCCATTCCTGAAATTTAAAATCAAAATCCTATTTATGTTTTGATTTTAAATTTTATCAAATTGAAGTCATTTTCGGTTATTTAGTGATGTTTTCGTTTACTTAGAAACATTTTCGCAAATTTGATGATATTTAGAAAAAATCGTCAATGTTCGGCCAAATTTTTAGCCAAGCGTTCCGATATAGACTGAAAGTTCAGACAGAATAGAAGGACAGAAAGTTTTGGGTCAACAGGGTCAATAAATAATACTATAATCACCCCGGTCACCTAGTAATTCTGCCTGTCCATGTATCTATCTGTCCAAAACACTTAGCGTAAATTTTGGCAAAAATTTGACAACTTTGACGACTGATTTTGCGTATTTTCTCCTATCTGCGGTCGGGCAGATAGGAGAAAATATTTTGCAACTTTATGGATCGTGGATGGGATGTAATAATGCTAAATTTGACCCCTTCTTATGACGAGTTTACCGTACTTATAAGTATATCTAATTAGAAGCAATGCTAACAATTGTAACATAATGTATAAATGTTTAAAAGTTTTGAAATTAAAAATACATACAACAGTACATTAAAAAGCGTTTGAAAAAATTATTCACTTCTAGTTGCGAAATTTTCGCAACGGATATGTATAGTATTCATTGAATGAAGATGTTTTTTTATTTTCTAATAAATCTATTGCCATGTTTTCAATTCTAGCACTAAAACTAACGACTGTCTGTTAAACAGAACGACTTTTTGTAAGTATGTAAAATGCATGTTTGATATTGTATTTAAGTATGTAAGCTTCTCACAGTAATAATTTTTATTAACTGGCGATATGTGTACTCTGCATAATTTTTTTTTCGGATATTACTAAATTAAATTTAGACTCTAACATGTTGAAGATGGGTTAGTAAAATAAAGCTTTGATTAATTGGATGTATGCTGTAATATGTTAATCCATATTTTTACATTAAATATCAGCTATAAAGCTTTACAATGCTTAAAAGTAATAATGCTGTTAAATATTAATCATTGACTTTTACACTGAGGATACTGTATATGTCAGAGATATATCTGATAGAGCCTAGTGTAGCACACATCATTTCCTATGTTGTTCAGGACTGCTGTTATCAAAATGAATAGATAAAAATCCTGTTAAGGAATTTGATATCGGATAATTCATTTCTAAAGTCGCTTTAAAAATTCGTTTTGCTAGTTGTCATTGATGCACTATGAGTGAGTTAAATGTATTCGGTTAATTGGTGAAAATAAATGTCAACAAGATATTTACGAAGGAGCCTTTTTTATACGGTGGAAAATAGTGTGTAACTTTCTTTTTTGATGGAACTATTAAGCATTTGTAACCTCCTTTGCATACTTATCTAGTTGAGTCAGGCGAATTTTCGAAAAATCCAGAAGGGACAGTTCCAGAACCGGAAATAGGAACCTATACTATCCCTCGTACCTCTCTAAAATTTAAAGTGGTATCCATATTAGCTACATTTGTACCTAATCGTAAGACAGATATGTTCAAGGAATTTTTTTTAAACTGGGATTGGAAAGAAAATCAGGAGTGAAAAAATTTAATGAACTACCCTACTTCCTCCAGAATTTAATACTAAATTTATAGTAGTTATCATCGACGCTCTGTGCTAGTATTGAGAAACATATGTTCCAAATAAAAAGAAAAATTTTTAAACCGGAACAGAAAAAAGAACCAGAAGTTGAAACTCTCTTAGTAGCGACCCCTTTCCCTCCTTGTCCTCCAAAACTTTGTACTAAATCAAATCAGCCACCATTTGAGATGTATCGAGCAGAGTTTGAGAAATAGATGTTTCAAGAAACAGTTTTGTAAAATTAATAATATATCAAAATTTTTGTCATCAATAAATGCTTATAGACGTGTACAATTTATAGTTTCCCTATAGATGAAAATTTTACATTATATAATGTTAAACTATCAATTTCGGGGAAAACTTTGATCTTTTATTAATAGGCGAAATTTAATAAATATTTTAAATGTTGAATAAAACTTGTTATGAAGCACATTACGAATAATTACATCTAGAGTTCTACTGCTGCATAATCTACAGAAATATCTAAATTTAAACATATATGCTTATACATGATATTTTTAAATTCCGTCAAGTGATTATTATTTTCCCCAAAGATGAGTTTTAGGCATAAGTATTAGATACCAGTATGCAGCGCTAATAGTACAATTATAAATGATGCATGATTTCTAACATTGTACAGTTGTTATAGTTGATTGCAAATATATGTGCTAAACCTACCGACTCATTGAATAAATTCTCATTCTAATCGTATGTAACCAGCGAGGTCGATTCTACAGCAGATGCTTGTATGCTGTACATATATTCTAATATTCAGGATTCTAAATATTTATTATACAACTACTGCAATTACCTAGTATGTTGAATATATTTGTTATAAAACGGGGACTGAAACTAACAATTCATTTATCTGCCTATACACAAAACTTCATGCCTATTCATAAATGTATTATAGTCAAATGATAAATATTACTTGAGCAATTAATTTTAATTTATTTATTGAAGGATGAAGACTTTATACCAATATTTCAACAGCTAATCAAACTCTGTGTTGACACATGTTAACGGAAGTGTTGTATTGAATTAAAGATTTCGACTTTGTCTAAGGACACACACAGAATGTTAAAAGTCATTTGTCAAACAGAATGGTGACAAAATGTGGAAGAACATTTTATCTTTTCGACAGAATTTGTCTAAAGTGATAACTGATAGCAAAACATTTTGTAATATAAGTGGGTTCTATAAATAAGAACATTCAAATGAAACCTCATGCAGACTGTGCTCAATCTTATTTAAAACCGATCACAAATTTAAAACCGATCATTGTAGGACTGGATATCTCCAGAGATTCTCAAAGTCTTGTCTCATGTGTATTTTTCTTCAGGCAATAAGGTTGAGACTTTGCCCTTGTGCCGATCCTAAGATTATAGGAAATTCATGTAAGTTCAATCTATTTTGTTAAGCATACCAATGTATATATATGATAAAATGTAAAACTTGTGAATTAACTTATGTAGGTCAAACAAAAAATCCTCTTAATTTAAGAATTAATCTTCACCGTAGCCAGATTAAGAAAAATTCTGCTTTTAATCAGGAATACCATCTTCTATACTCTCACTTTCAATCTCATTCTTTTAATAATATATCCATTACAAGCTTAGACTTTGCAGTAACATTGGAAGAACGCATCTGGTGGGAAAATATGCACATACTACAAAGTAATTCAAAGTAAAATGCGATGTGGTATATCTAACGATCTTATTTCAAAATAAAACTTTCAATTCTATCCCCTTTTGGCAAGATATTGAAAACAAATCATAAGCATCTTCCTATAACAGATATAAATATTAGAACGTCTTACAGTTACGAAATTCCTTTGGGAAGAAAAATTTACAATTATAACCTTTTAAGTAAAAATCTTTCAATTGGAAATAATGTAACATGTAATTGTAACACCAATCCTTATAAAGATCCTGTTATAGGTCATATAGTTACAAGTAATCTGGAAGTAATCAATAATAAAGCCTTAATAAGAGCTTTCAAATTAGGCACCAAATACCGTAATCCACATCAAGGAAATCCACTTGATTCATTTACAAAGAATCTAGATGCATTTATCTATAGGATGTCTATAAAATTCAGCATCCCGGATTTTATATTCAACAAATGGAGATCAAGTGTCTTGAATGATTTCGGGTATTATTACAGAAGGTATTATACTCGTCAAGAGAGAGTTGCAAACTGGATATAAAGAATCTTACGTTATTACAGGAACAATATATAACAACATACACCGATAAAGTTCCTGGTAATTATGTATTTACTTGCAAATACCTTTACATAAAAACCCTTATGGCAAATTACGAAAATCAAGCCTTATACAGCAGAATAACTTTAACAAACCAGGTGATTAATAACAGAATCAAGGCCTTATATCTTAAAGCAGGTATTAAGTATACAGAAAGAATAAAATATCCATATTTAATAAATATACCCAAGCTTCATAAAACTCCAAAAAGCTTCAGACCAGTAGCAGTTGGATACAAAACTTACATCACTAAAGCTAACAAAATGCTTCTCGCGATATTGAAACCTATATTAAAGAAAATTAGAGATCGGGGATCTTATATTGTCGGAAATAGCTACGAAGTTATAAAGATCTTAAAGCCTAATCAAGCAAAATTATTTTTCAGAACTTATGATTTTAAAGAACTTTTTAACAATATTGAACTCAAGGTATTATACCGAATACTTAACTCATTGTACGGGGAATTTGAGATGCAGAAATATGTGGAAATCGAACGTTATAGATCTCTGATAAAGATTGTTGTAGAGGAAAACTACCTATATAACGGGCTGGATTTCTATAAGCAAATCAAGGGCATCCCCATGGGCGGGGGATGTTCGTCAATTTTGGCGGACATCTATCTTGATCATTTTGAAAAAATGTCCCATATTAGCAATGATTTACATACGTTATGTCGATGATTTGTTAATAGCTTATGAAAACTAAAATTTTCAAATGAATTTTGAATTTTATCACTCAGATTTAATATTGGAAGACAATCCACCCCAACCCAGAATAATGTAATAAATTTTCTGGATCTCAGTATTGATTTCAACCATAATATACTTTCATTCTATATATATGATAAAAGAATAACTTATAATATTGCTACAGCAGGTATCATACATCGGACCTCTAATTTACACTTGAATATATTTAGAAATGTATTCATTGGTGGTCTAGCAAGAACAAAAAGAATAGTAAGCAGTGACGTCACCAGACTGGAAAGTGACAAAAAATTCTTACTACAGGCATTCATGCAAAAATATCCAAAGCGATTTATGATACATTATATCAAAAATTACTACGGGAAAAACGAAATATATGGGTTGGATTTGTGTAGATATTTGAAGACTTTATGAATTTGGATCGAACATCTTTATGGATTGTGACATCACAGACGTTACCTTCATTCTTCTTTTATATTTCTATTATGTCATTATATATTTTTAGTGTTTTATGCTGCTGTGCGCAAATACACTAAAGACTTATTACAATAATTTTCTTTAGAAATCTTTCTATTTTTACACACACACATATATATATGGCCAACGGCCGTACCGTGCTGAAAACACCGGTTCTCGTTAGATCACCGAAGTCAAGCAGCATCGGGCGCGGTTAGTACTTGGTGGGTGACCACCTCGGAACACCGCGTGCTGTTGGCCATCTCGGGTGCGGTATCCCCGTGGTTTGCGCGCTAGATTTGCACGCTACCACAAATGCCGCCGTGTTCGTGCGGAGTACGATCACGTTAAACATGTGGGCCCGTAAGTCCTTCCGAGAGGTTGGTGGTAGGGGAAGGAGGGTGCGGTCCCTGTGGATGCCTCCCCCACTGGGTTCCGGTCTAAATTGGGTGGCACTTCCCGGCCGTCCATACAGTTACCTTACACCTTTCTGGTAGGTCGGACGGTCTGGGTCTCAACAACAACAACACACACACACACATATATATATATATATATATATATATATATATATATATATATATATATGTGTGTGTGTAATATGAAAATACTGTGAAATATAATATTATAAAATCATCAGAAATCACACTTAAAAGGCGCAAAGCTGCACTAAAAAGAGGATTAAAAATGTTTCCAAAATGAAAAGAGGTATGGATGGAAACAATATAGTTTCCATCCATACCTCTTTTCATTTTGAAAAAATATATATATGTATATATATATATATATATATGTGTGTGTGTGTGTGTCCAAAAAATGTTTATCCACCTCTAGAATGAGTATATCTTGCGATTTGGTGCGCGATTTGTTTGAGGGATGTAACTGATCATAAAATTCCAAATAGCTCAATTATCTTTATAAGTGGATTGGAGGAGGCGATTTTATTCCTTATATCTGATTTATGTTTGAATGCCTCACTATTGCATCGAGTGTAGATAACCATTGTTGTACGAAAGTTATAAATGAGTCCAATATTCTGCTTTGCACTCCTGCTAATTTTAGTATCACTTATTTTACTTGAATTTCAAAACTTTCCTTTCATCACTGGGAAAGATCCAATTTTTCCCTCTCAGGGTGAATTTTACACTTTTTACAGACTTTGATCATATCTCAGCTTCTAATTAAGCTTTCTCTCAGCTTCTAATTAAGCTTAGCTTTATTCTTCTTCGACCCATACTGTCCAGCCTACCTGAAGGTGTAAAGCATTTATTTGGATGGCTGGAACAGTTCCATTTAATTTAGAACAGATTTTAGATTTAAAGAATGTACGTGTTAGCTTGAGCTAGCAAAAGTTGCGCATTTGGATTGCATGCTCCATTTGCGCTTATTTAGGGAATATAACGCCCAAGCAGCAATCGCTGTGCCGACGTATCTGCGACCGTGCAGAGGTCAAAGGCGTATTTAAGCATTTGTTTTGGAACAAACCTATTTTTAAAAAGTGTAACTTAGTGTATATTTCTTTCAAATTGTTTGCATGTTTTTTCAAATATCTAGGATTCATAATTACCTAAATCTAATTAACCTGAGCGAAGAAAAGGGGAATTGCCTACTAGCTACATATAAAGGAATCGCATGAACATATATATGGTCCTTATAGCGAAATAAATATATTTTTGTGCTAGTATAACTTTTGGATAAAAAAAAATGCCCGAGTTGTTCGTGACAAGTGAATGAAATCATAATGGCTAAAACTGAATGACGTCTAATATTTATATCCTTAACCGAATAAAACATATTTCTATAACAAAAAATAAATATCTTGTAACAAACATTCTGAAAACAAAATTTATCATGTATTATACTCAATAAAAAGCTGGTCGAATCTTGAGGGAAAAAAAGCATTAGTGGAAGAAAACATGCCGCTAAAATAGGACATCCAAAGGAACGGAATGCATTCCCTGTATCAGCAAAGAATAACCACTAGGATAAACGATGGGGCTCCGATTATCAGATATAATATATTTTTTATATGTGACCCGAATTTCTTTTATCTCGGTTGATAATGTACTGACTCACGAACTTTCGATATTGATTGATATTTTTTTATACTGATTGGTACATTTACTGTTTTATGTGGCAAAATAACAGCAACGCACCTGCAAAGGATGCGAAGGAAGAAATGCACCTCACTTGTTTATATAATTTTTTATAATTTAATGTATCAAAATAGATGAGAACTGAAGTGGAATAAAATTACAGCCCGGTAAACAATATAAAATGTTGTCAGAGTGACGCCAACGAGAGTAGCATTTCATCATTAGTGACGCTTCGGACCAAGAGAGTTGTTTCCAAAACACAGTATGTTTTCCCATTAATTAAAAATTATTTGTTAATTTTGAAGTGGCAATACCTTGGCGTAAACAACCTGCTCGGAGAGTTTCAACTGTGCTGTGCACATCTCGTCAGTGACGTCAAAAGACATTCTCGGTACCTTAAGACAGACAGAGAATAAAATCCGCACTTTTGCTATTCCCGTGACATATGCTCAGAGCCAAAATAAACAAGAAAGATCAATCATGCATAAAGCATTGATTATGAAATACTTTCCAACGTTAATGCAATTTTATTTAAACATCTCTAAAATGCGATACACTCCTCGGTAATATTTTTAAAATTATCACAATACTACATTAATTTATTATATTTTAAAACTTAAAACTTCATCGAAAAAAACGAACTTCATTGAAATGATGGCGTTGAAATATAAATTGTCTGGTTTAAACAATCTCAAAAATACGATACATTCCTCAGTAATATTTTTAAAATTATCATAATACTTCAATAATTTATTATATTTGAAAACTTCATTGAAAACAAATGAACTTTTTCAAATGACGTCATCGAAATATAAATCGGCTGTGTCTTTAAATAAAAGTAGCAATTTATTCATTTCATTTATCACAATACGATAATATTTAATTTTATTTAAAACTTAAAAGCATGGAGGTACAAGTAAATGAGCTCCATGCTCAAAATTTCATCAAAAGATCGGTTGTTTCTCTGTAAAATCCAAGATTGTTTCATTCATATCAGCTATATTGCAGACTCCTTGGGCTAAATAATTCTACATCTTTTGGTATGTACATCCTGCATAAGTGAAAAGTAGGCTTCGTTGTAGAAATAATCAAAGTTGGATGATCATTTAAACTCAACTGTATTGTAATTGCTTTGTTTCAGGATTTATATGCACATAATTTAAGCAAAAATAAAGCGGTTTTAGGACGGATACAACACTAAATATGAATTAAAAAGAACTTTAAAAATCACGATTTTGACACAAGATGGATACCATATTTTATTTTGAACTAGGTCACGTGATCTCTTCATACAATGGTTGCGTGATCGCTTGATATAAAGGGTGTAATTATTATTTTAACTTTTATTTAAAAACTACTGAACATATTTTGCTGATTTTTTTATATACTTCATGGGATAATTTGAATATTTCCTTAAACTTTCGAAGCAATTTGTGAATTTTGAATCCGCTTAAAAATGTTTGAAAAATTCGTTCTCTTAAGATTCAATTTATTTCATGTTTTCAACCCGGGTTCAATCCAAAACTAATTGGGTGATATCATTCATTTATATTCCCGTAGGTCCACAGACCGTCTGAACAACATACTAAAATTTAATTTTATAAAGTAATTTTTACGGCAGTTATCGTGTTAACGGGCAAACAGGCAGATAGACAGAGAGACAGCCAGAATGAACAAAGTCATAAACTCTTTTTAATTGAGTTTTAAAGTGTTAAAAGAATGAAGTCCGTTATGCTCGTGATGAATCTCCCCTGGTATAGCGTTGTAAATAGCTTTGCTGTCTCAGCCGGAATTCATACCACGGATCTTCATACGGAACAGCCAATGTAGTCGCAATTGAGCTATTAGGACTGAGTAGCAAGCTCTTATAGTCAAAATTGCATTCTCCTCATTTTAGATTAACATACAGCTTGACAATCTGACTAACCACCTACTGCTATTTTGCCTCAGGTTAGCCTTCTAATGCAATTCTTATCCACCGTGTAAGCTTTGTGAGTCGACGTTAGGCTCCCGATTTGGAAATCGACGGTCATTACCCCAGGATCCACTACGTCCGTGCTAATCGTACTAAAACCTTGCCGTCCCAAACGTGGATCTTCGTGCTGGCCAGCCAATGTACTCGCAGTTGAGCCATTCGGACAGAATAGCAAGATCTTTTACGAAATTTCATGCTCTTCTCATTGATGTCAGATTATCGTACAATCTGTCTGACCACTTCCTGCTATTTTGTCATAGGTTGGTCTGCTGATGCTGTGTTTATCCTCCATGTTAGCTTTCTACGTCGTCGTTAGGCTCTCGATTTGGAAATTAATGGTCATTACTCCCAGAGTCAATTGAATTCGTGCTAGTCGTACTAAACATTTGCTGTCCCAAATCGTGGATTTTCGTACTGGTCAGCCGACACTCTTCCAATTAAGATACTGAGACGTAATTGCAACCTTGTATCGTCCTGTTTATCTGTAGCGTTCAGAAAAATAACACTTGAACTAATCAGTCAAAATATTATCTTATTCATAAGCATATTCATTTACACGCATCTTACATCCGTGTTAGCAGATTGGAATAAATGAGTTTCTTATGAATACTTAATGCGCATTTAAACTACGGTGTAATTCTTATTAGAAACTGTAAAAATTTCTTTATGTCAAAAGCTTATATTAAGGAATTATTTAGTTTAACTTGCATTTACCCTATTTAAAGGAGCTCCTAATAAGCATCGATATGAATGTTAAATTCATAATTAATTGATAATTTGTTATTATAAATTGTTTTTATAAAAAATTTCAATTTTTAAACATTAATTTTAATTTTTAAAATGTTAATTAATTTTAATTTTTTTAATTTTAATTCATTTCAATTATAAAATAATAATTAATTTAGTAATTGGCATTAAATATTAGTATTCATGAATACTTAAGAAATATAAACGATATTCAAAAAATAGTTTGCAACCCCAGTGAAAAGTATGTAAGCCGCTACTGTAACAGAATGTAGTAAAACCCGCTTTATGCACTGTTGAAAGTGACATTAAAAATTAACAGCATAGGGTGTCGGTCAAAGTTATCCCAATACCCTATGATGCAATTTTATATATGGTGCAATTTTGTTTTGTGCTATAATTTTATTACACCTTGAATTGATTAAGTTTTCCTTCAAAATGATGGGTTTTTTTTCAGAACTTAATTTTATAATAAATACAGCAAACATGTTGTAAACGCAATTACGAGAACATGAAAATTATTTAGCGCATGCGCAATTAGGTCTCACTGAAGCAATCGAATAATGTGGCACATGTGTTGAAAATATCTGCAACATCTCAGGTGATGGGGCAAATATTTTATGCTGTCGAAATTTACAATCAAACCTCAATCTTTTACAGTGTGGAATGCAAAATAAATAATGATTTGGCTAATTAAGGTAATATTACAAAATTCCTAAGTTATTATTTGGTTATTTAAATAATTCTTCTCTTAATGAGATATTCTTGCTGTACAACTGATATATTATGGTTTCCAACAAGTCGTTACACCATGAATAGATAATTAGATTCAGATTCATTGCAGGGGATGATTAGGCTATATATTTTTATTTCAAGCAATTTTTTCTAATGAAAGTTTGCTTGCTCTCGCCCGATGTCTCCCATGTAGAAGGATAAAATGTTTAATTTGGTGAATGATTTGTTACAAAAATCATTTGGATTTCCTTTTCAGTTCAATAAATCTGAGCAAGAATGCCCAAATATGTGCAAGATTATGTCGGCAGAATGGAACCTGTACATTATTCATTTTGGCTTGGGCTTATGTGGACGTTCAGATTTAGGCTTCTGGTGTTAAAAAGGAAATCCTACTGCTTTCCTAAACTTACATATGCCCATTTTTATTTATTTGAGCTGCATTTCATTATTGTGCGCAGTCAGGTGCTTTACTTATTACATATGTACTTATTAAATATATTTAAATATATTAAACGCTTTCTAGTAAGTTACGTTCACCATAAGAAAATAAAACAGTATTTGATACAATCATTTAGATGTTAACTATCTCAACACCTTTTTCCAAATAGTCAAAATAAAAATAAGTCATTAAAATTATTTATATTTAAATGATGACGAGTCATTGCACAATTGTCAGTAACGTGAAGGCAATGTAATTTGCTGGGCAAATGAAATTACACAAATCACGCAATAATTAAAAAACCCCTGAGATTTCTTTCATAAGGGTGAACCTGAACCTGTCAAGAACTGAACGTCACATGAGAAACACGAAAAAGCGAAGTCATTTAAATTTAGTGTAAATAACACCATTTAATGTACCAAAAGGAAATTGAACCAATATACACTGTAAGAAGCTCGAACAATTGAATAAATGGAAAACAGAAATAAAGGAAAGATAGTAACATGTTTAACATCCTTGTGTGAATTTTACTTATAAAATTGACATGGAATTTATAAATCATGTTACCACCTGTCATTTTTTCTGCCGTCTATTTATTATTTTCTTTAGATCAAGGTAATTCTGCTGTCCAGATCTATTTGCCTTTTGACGCACTAAGTATCGTCTATATTCAATCGTGCGTTTCCATGTTGTTTCAATTTGGTAGTCAGATCTTGCCATGTTCTGACTAATGAAGATATAACTACTGAAACTATTGTTCGCATCATATAACTTTGTTTGTGCTATATTATATTTATGCCATACTTTACTTGTGCTGTACTTGATTTATGCTATATTCACTTGATTACTTATAAGTTATATAAGAAAAAAAATATATATGCTATATATGAATGCAGCACATAATAAGAACACCGGTCTATGTACTCAATCAAAATGTATTTATTTGTAGATTCTAACTTTTATTATCATTATGATGATAAATGTTACAATGCAATACATTCATTAATAGACCAGTTCAACCTCTAGAATAAAATGTCTGACAAGAATAGAATTCTGCTAAAATGGGACATCTAAAGAAACTGAATGCATTTCTTGTCGGCAAAAGAGAATCATCAAAAGATCGATGATGTGACGATCATCAGATGTAATTCTATTTTTTGTAGCAATCGACCTGGATTTTTATTATTTTAACTGATATTTTTACCAGGTTTGTGTAAACTGTGTAAAATACCACTTATATAGCAATTTATTGATAATATGTATGGTATTATCTTACATAGCCCCGATGGTGTAATAGTTTTATACCTATAAACATTAAATATGGGACAGTGTTGAGTTCTTGTCCCAGTCTATTATGAATTTTAAGTGAAATGCAGTGTTTTTCTCTACAATTGCCTTCTAAGGGAACATATAATGTAATAGAGACCATAAAGTGTTGGGGGTGAATACTTGGATTAATTTTTTAAGGATTTCCAGTAATATAGAATACTAATATTATACCCATTCTTCGTACAGGAATACATAATACTAGAAAATATTCAGCCCCTCCTACAGCCAACACGATAAAAATAAATATGACTCACAAGGTCATGATGATGTGCGTTTGAATTGTATATAGAATTCCACCAAGTAACAGACCTGGTTATGAATGTCCCCTTGCATTTCACTTTATGCCGTTCCTGATTTGTGGAACGGCAGGAGATATTTATTATATGTAATTTCTATTGATAACGACTTTCGTATTACCCAATGCATCCCTATAGAAAGGTTCGTATGAACAATGCCAGTGTTGTTTATACATATCTAAAAGTTCATTCTTTCGTATTTAAGAATTAAAACATTTCTATCTCATTACAGACATAACAAACTGGTTCACAACGTAAAATGCAGCTAGAATATATATATAAAGTACGTTTTAAAAATCATTTGGATTTCCTTTTCAGTGCAATAAATCTGAGCATGAATGCCCAAATATGCTCAAGATTATATCGGCAGAATGGGACCTGTCCATTATTCATTTTGGCTTGGGCTTATTTGGACGTTCAGGTCGAGGCTTATGGTGCTAAAGACTGAAATCATATTGCTTTTCTAAACGTACATATGCCCATTTTTATTTATTTGAGCTGCATTTCATTATTAATTGCGCGCAGTCAGGTGCTTTACTTATTACAGATGTATTTAATAAATACACGGGTGATTCAAAAGTTCGGAGCAAAAGTAAAACGCTATAAAAAATATCTATGGGTCGGAGAGACATGCGGTTTGCAGATTAATATTCACTGTGGTGGGGGATTTTCTGTGGCATGAAAAGTAATTAGTTCAAGCTCTCGACACTCGGGACACTGCAGCAGATAAAGCCATGGAGGTGACTTATGCATGGAGGGGATAGTGCACATGACTGGCCTGCGAGATCCCAAGATCTCACACCCTGTAATTTCTTGTTGTGGGGATACCTAAAATCAGGGGTCTATAGAGGAAAGCCCCAGCCCTTATCAGCACTGAAGTCGCCTTACGTCAGGAGGTAGCAGCCATTTCCGTTAATACGCTGTTTCATGCTGTATCAGCCGTAATAATGCGACTGCACTTAGAACTCGAATGTGGTGGTGGACACATTGAACACTTGCAGCTGTAAATCATGCTGAAATAAAATATCTCATTTCACAATTATTACCTCGCATTGTTTTCTTCGAAGCAGCGCTCCCCTAATGTCGAGACTTTGAACTATTTTTTTCATGCCATACAAAATCCTTCACCACGGTGAATATTAATCTGCAAACCGCATGTCTCTCCGACCCATAGATATTTTTATAGCGTTTTACTTTTGCTCCGAACTTTTGAATCAACCTGTATTTAAATATATTAAACGCTTTCTAGTAAGTCACGCTCACCATAAAAAAATAAAACAGTATTCGATACAATCATTTAGATATTAACTAGCTCAACACCCTTTTCCAAATAGTCAAAAAATCAAGGTTAAACATAATGTATACATTACAAAAAGAATGATCAAGAGTAATTTTACAATGCATACATTATTATTCGAATGTATTGTATTGTTACTGTAATTATGAGAAAGGTGTTTGTCTATTTAATATCTAACTGATGACATTGGGTATTTTAATACCTCCTGATGATGTGTGTGAAAGCTTTCAAACATTTTAAAATTATTTTAATAGAAATGTCTAAAATGAGATACAAATACACTTTATTTATAAAGTTTATAATAATCTAATTACCTATCACATTCTATTATTGAATTTTTTTTAGTTTAGAATATAAGAAGAAACTATGTTACTCGTTATACGTAGATTGATGTGAATAGCCCTCCTGTCGCATATTTTGAGTGGCACTTTTCAGTAAAGTATACAGTTTTGATAGATTAATAAAGTGCAGCTTATTTTGCAAGAATCGGGGCACAAACAATGAAGCTATAGATTTGGAAGTAAAGCTCGCAGTAACTCTAAAGAAAGAGGGTGCTGCCTGCACAAGCAATAAGCGCACCCTGGCGTATGACTCATATTACTTTAAGTGTGATTACACTTCCATTACATAATTTCGTTTCCTTTCCGTCATATTTCTTTCATGATTTACTTCGTTCCATTTGCAGTGAGATGTTTCCATGAAATAACACCTATTAGATATTGAGAATAATGAGTGAAACAAACGAAATATTAATCTGTATGATCCTATATATAATAGGAAAGATTATTCATGCCTAAAGTATTTATTATGAAACACTTTCAAACTGCAATGCAATTTTATTTACACTTCTCTAAAATGCAATACATTCAACGGTAATATTTTAAAAATTACCACAATACTACAATAATTTATTATATTTGAAAACTTAAAACTTCATCAAAAATAAATGAATTTTATTCAAATGCCATCATCGAAATATAAATCACCTGGATCTCAATTTAAAAGCAGTAAATTTTCCCTTCATTTATCCCAATACTGCAATAATTTATTTCACTTAACATCTTAAAATCATGAAACTAAAATAACTTTCTAACTCTATGCTTAAAACTTCGTAAAAAATCAATGCTATAAAATCGTCTGCTTCTCTATGTGAAATCAATAAATATTTCATTCACATCAGCTTTATTCCAGACTCCAGAGCTGAATAATTTTCCATTAAAAAAGTTCGGCAATTCTTATACAACTCGCCTTACATCTTGATGTGTTTACATTCTGCATACGTAAAAATTAGGCTTCGTTGTAGAAATAATCGAAGTTTGATGATCATTTGAATTTAAAAATATTGTAATTGCGTTGTTTCAGATTATAGATGCACAGAATGTAAGCAAAGATAAAGCGGTTTTAGGATGGATACAACTCTAAATATAAAATGAAAAGAACTTTAAAAATCACGATTTTGACACAAGATGGCGGCAATATTTTATTTTAAAGTAGATCACATGATCTCTTCATGTAATATGAGTGTAATTTTTATTTTTAATATTTATTTAAAAACTACCGAATATATTTTGCTCAATTTTTTTTATATATATATATTACGCGATAATTTGAATATTTCCTAAACCTTTCGAAGCAATTTGTGAATTTTAAATTCGCTTAAAAAATGTTTGAAAAATTAGGACCCATAGGGTTCAGTGTACCTCATCTCTTCAAACCGGGTTCAATCCAAAACTAATTGGGTGATATTATTCATTTACATTTCCATATGTCCCACAAAGCGACTGAATAGCACATTAAAATTTCATTTTGATAAAGTCATTTTTATAGCAGTTATCGTGCAAACGGACAGACAGACAGACAAACAGAATGAACAAAGTCATGAAAAATTTTCAACTATGTTGTAAAGTGTTAAATGGATTTATTCCTTCTCGAACACACCAGAACAAAGCAGGGCCTGTTGTGCTGTACATGAAAAGAGTATGACAATCCTAACTTCAAATGTAAAAGGCATAGGTAGGGATTAGTCCCCAATACCCCACCGAGGGTAATCCAGAATACTTAGAACAAATTGAAATTGTTCCCTGCACTGCAAGAATAGTTGATGGGCTTAAGTGAAAGTAAGAATTTCATCTGCTCCTACCAAAAAAGATTTTGGAAACTTCGAAGAATTTTATAGACACTTTAAAAAAAAAATACATAATGAAAATGGATTTGTTCATTCATTACATTAGTTTCTTTTAATCATAGCTATGTTTAAAGGAAACTATACATAGCTAATTATTCATCTGTTTTCCTGCAGGGCTTGCTATTTTAAAATCTTAGTACGTAAATCGTGGACCTCTTCCAATCAGTACTATAATTTTGTATACGAACCCATAACACAACTGAAATACTTTATAAAGCACTAAGCCCCACTTACCAAAGCATACCTGTCCAATGGACACTGAAATTCTGCATATTTTGAATCAAAAATATTAAACGATTTCCACAAAGCAACAAGAATTATCAGAAATTAAATTTAATTTTCAAATATCTTGGATTACCGTTAACTTGGCGACATTTTCCAAAAGTCGCCAAATAAACCATGCTACGCCAAATTTATTGTTAAAACAGCCCAATTTGTCCTATTGCCGCAGACAGATAGAGGTAATTGATTTTTGTATAACAATTTTGTAATTGCTTTTAATCATTGTACATGATAAAACAACCAGCACACAAACTTTAAAATAATAACAGTGATAAAAATAATAATGATAATTAGTATATGGTAAATTGCGCGCTACATATTCTACTTACCTTTATCACAAGTACTTATATGTTTTACGAAAACAGACTAGCAATATTTCTCATTTAGGTTAAAATAAATGAATAAGTACGGAACATTATGAAGTTATTGTCATAAAGGATAATTTGGGTCATTATTGAAATCATAGAACAATTTACAAATATATTCCTCTAAGTTCATGAATAGTTTCTCCATGTAAAAAAATCATCTGTATTTATTCTTCTCTTTCTAGCAAGAAATATAGTATAATAATCACAAAGAGAATTAAATTGCACGTTAAGAAGAAATGAAATATCTTACAAGATTGTGGTCTAAGATAAAATAAAAATATTTTAGAGCCATAGGCATAAGTAAAAATTTCGTATTTCAACTCATTATCTTTCGATACCTTTGTACTTCCAGGAAGCAATTTGTGAAAATAGAATTCAAACTTCGGAAACAAACTTTGGAAGCTTTTCAAAGTTTGGCAAATGGTAGAAATAGTAAAGTATTTGAAGTCTCTTATTGATAAGCACGAAATAAGTTACTTCCCCAGAAATTATTAACTCTTTCTTTAAGATATGTCAGGAAACTAATTTTGAAAATTATATTTTGATGTAGAAAAAATAATTTAGATATACTTGCAAGC
Organism: Amaurobius ferox; assembly: GCA_951213105.1. Classification (NCBI taxonomy): domain Eukaryota; kingdom Metazoa; phylum Arthropoda; class Arachnida; order Araneae; family Amaurobiidae; genus Amaurobius; species Amaurobius ferox. The sequence continues at coordinate 51,494,382 of OX578143.1, read as the reverse complement.
GCAACATAAATCGATAGTCACCAATAAGTTTTAAGTATCTGAAAGACATGCGATATGTTTTCCTATTTATTTTTCTGAAAAGTCATATTAAAACTATTTCTGAAGTCTTACAGAGAAAAACTCAGAAAACATATTTTAAATTATGACAAAATATTTATAAAACTTCCACAATTGCCAGAGTTAATAATTTTTTAGCAGCTACAAAAAATATGTTTTCTTCAAATTTCAAAATATTTGTAATATTGTTGAAAAATTTGTTAATTGATATTATCTCGTTGATTTTTAGTACAGTGAAAATTTTAAACACACACAAGAATGTGTCTTATGCCAATACTTTTAAAAAACAAACATTGACGAAATAGGACACGGGATAACCCAGTGGTTAATGTACTTGAATCGTATTTGGAGGAATTTTTTATAGCAATTCTACTAAAATTTTCCTATTTGGATAAGGTACTACATTATGAAAATCTAAGTTGTCTTTTAATCTACAGATACATGATCTTTGTTTTCAATATATTGTACTTTTACCTTTGTATTATTTTTATCTATAAGATTGCCACGAGTTTATGTAGGTTTGATTTATCACCTATACATGAGACTGTCAACAAAATTCTATTGCCCTCACCAAAAGATTACATTCCCGTTTTGAATCGTTCCTATTTTGTATTCATATTTTGAAGTGTTTATCAAAACTTTATCAATGTGTTGGTTTTGTAAGTCAAACCAACATAAGTTTTAAATTTCCCATTAGATTTAATCTTCACATCATATGTGTCTTTAAAGAGGAAGTATCGAAGTCTTCTGTTGCAGAACATTCTTGGAACTGTATTAATGTCTTGAAATCTTCTGAAGCAAAAGACATTTGATCACTTAATTCATTTTTGAATTAAACTTTTTTGAAAATTTTGCTTTTGTTTCTAATCAAGATCACTTGTCAATGATAATTCTTCATTAATTTCATCCACCTAGAAATCTGTTGTTCAATTCCCATTTCTTCCTTTATTTTCAGTCTTTGATAATTGTAAATTTCTTCACTTTATTACAGCTTTCGTTCGAGGCATGTAGGTAATTTGTTTACGAAAATGGTCCTCTCTTACACATTTAATTTTCTATTCCTGTTGAAGGTACCTGATTTTTTACCCGTAAGCGGTTATTTCGTGTAACTCTTCTGATGAAGATAGCTTATTCAGCTTCCAGAATCGTTTTACTTTTTATTTACGGTATGCTACATTACATTGCCATAGTCTTACTGATTAGTATATTTTGGTTTCAATATTATTTGAGAAAGTTGTTCATTTAACGTCTAAAATCAGTTTTCTTTTCAATTTCGATTTATTTCTCTTAATTCTGAAGCATTCTCACGGTATTCACTGTCTTTAGCGGTTTTAAATAGTATGATCCAATTCCATTTGAACTTTGTAGATGGATTTATTTCATATACATTCCAAAATCGGCTACTCCTTTCATATTCCATTACATTCTTATTTCATCTGTCTTTTATTCACTGGTGTTTTGAATGTTTTAATCGAATGTAATTTGTTGAAAAAGTTAGTTTATGCAGCTTTTGAGACTGGTCACTTTTTTCACACTTGAGTCGTATTAATAACAGATATACAGTTTTTTATTCGTTGGTATTTTAAAATTGTTGATCGAAAATTATTTTCATTTAGTGGATGAACTTATTCATATAACTGTGACACGATATTCACATATTTTTGATACATAACCCTGGGAAAAAAGGGAATGGTGTAAATATATTGAAATGTATACTATGTTTTGTGATTTATGTTTATAGCTAGGCCTTTGCACAGACGGAATTGGGATTTTTTGGCGCCGTTGGGTTGTGTGCGCACTGACATGGATTGCAATTAAATCTCTGAATATTTACAATTCATGTCAGTGCGCACACAACCCAACGGCGCCAAAAAATCCCAATTCCGTCTGTGCAAAGGCCTAGCTATAAACATAAATCACAAAACATAGTATACATTTCAATATATTTACACCATTCCCTTTTTTCCCAGGGTTATGTATCAAAAATATGTGAATATCGTGTCACATATTCTCTTTAGGAACAACAATTATGAGTTAAAACCGCTCGGAAGTCAAAATCTGAAATCGATTAGATTACATGTAAATAAAATTTTTATGAAACAGATAAGAAAAGCGCACCTCCGGGAAAACGAAACTGATCGTAGCGCGCTAGATAAGGCGAAGTTAGCAAGGCCTACACCGGAAGAAAACATAAAAAAAAACCGGAGTCTCTCCAAAAACACTAAACCCCTCGAACAAGTGGAATGACCGGCTGAGACGAAGTTCGCGCATAAGGCAGGCAGGCAGGAGTCAGCAGTAAAAAATAAATAAATAAATAAATAAAATAAAATAAAATGAGTACAGTCAAAAAAGGGGGGGGGCAAAATCAGACAACAATAAAGAAAATTTCAAATACAAAAAAAAAAAAGCTTTAAATACAGGTTAGAATTAACAAATAAAATAATAAATAAATAAATCATAATGAGAAGGATAACAATAACAAAATGAGGAATAATAAAAAGATACGACCAGTATGTGTACTTCCATCTCTCAAAATTGTCAGGTTACAGTTCCCATAATGTCAAAATCGTCAAGTTTACAGTCGCGTCCATCTGGACATCATATATGGCAGAAGGTATCGCTGAAAAATTTATATGAATCTGATAAAATATAGCCAAAACAGATATATACAGATATAATTATTGACATAAGAGTAGTCATAATAGTAGTGACATATAAGTAAGTCGGCCAGTTGCAACTTTAAAAAAAAAGGGGGGGGGACTAACTTGCAAATAAATTAAATAACAAATAAAAAAAAATAAAAAGAATCAGTAATCAAAAATAACAAAATAAGTAAATGAAGTAAAAGACATAGATATATATATATATATATGTATAGCACAATAGCAACAAATAATCCACCATATACAAACCGGGCGGCCTTGATGACAGGCAGCGAATTAGGGGTTCAGATCGTTGATATCGCTGCAAAATATTTTAAAATCATGACAACGGATGTTTTAAATAGTGAAAGGATTACATTCAAAGGTATACAATCAAAATAAATAAATAATAATAAAAAAAAATGGAAAGGAAATTTGTAAACAAGCTTTAAAAATAAGAGCAGCTCCGCTAACAAAAAAAAAGAAAAAAAAGCTGACAGCGGGCGGAAGATGGTCGGAAAAGGCAATGCTTTTCAAACTCCAAAAAGCTCGGACTCTCGGTGAGAAAAAACTGGTTCCGAGGCAAAGTACGCAGGCGAAAATTCAAGGTCATTCGTTGCAGCGCGGGAGAAGCGTTACATGCTGGTGCCAGCAAATAGGCATGGAAGAAATGCATTAATACGAAGTGATGAACTCATAGTAAAAATGAATAATTATGTACAAGATTAGAGAATCACAGAGGAATAACAATATACAGATTTTAATATAAATATAAGTGAATGACAATAAAAGATAAATTAAGAATAAAAATATAAATAAATACAATAGATATAGCTGCGTTAGAAGCATGATTCATGGTAGTGAACCAATACAGGTATTTAAAACGCGGGTCGTTCAATTTAAATACTAAACATTAAAATTTGAAAGGTGTCCTAGGTAAATCTATAGATGTTATTCAAAAAAATTGGGTTAACTCGTGAATACATGCAAATGCGCAAAAATAAAATAAAATAAAAAATTTAAATCACATGGAAAATATACGTAAATTTAGGTAAAAAAAATAAGTACTAAGAACAGACGGAGAGAGATCATGGCTGATGTTAACACAGTGTATGTGACGATTTGGATTTCCCGCCAATGTAGCACGATGGTCAGATGACAAAGACAATGAACTGACTTGTAAAATTAGACAGCCAAATTTCATTTCCACATCAAATAACTCACGTGTGTGTAAAACACAGAGATAACATGCTAAAGAACATGCTAAAAACATGCTAAAATACTTACCTGCTCTTTGGAGCTTGGCAAAATGGAAAAATACGATGTGAATGGCGATGAGGACAGCCCGCCGCGTTTCTGCTCTGAATCGAGCTACGCAGGGCGCGAGTTCGGACTTCGTGTCTTCGAGCGATTTCGGAGAAGGGTTTTCCTTGGTTGCCTGGCAACGAACAGATGTGTACTCGTAAACAGAGGAGTCTCTGGACTGCGTTTGTTTGTTGTGGCTGCTATTCGGTATGATGTAGAATATGTAGAGTGATTCAAATTGTGAAATTATGCAAATGTTAAATCAAACGGTACTGATTGTATGTAAATGTATATGATTCGAACTGTAAACAAAAAAAAATTGTGAACTGTGAGAAAAGTGAGGGAAAATCTGTAAACAAATAATGATGATGTAAAGTGTACTGTATATTATTTTGTAAACCTAGCTTGACTTCTTTTCTGTTCAGGGGGGTGAGAATATGTGACACGATATTCACATATTTTTGATACATAACCCTGGGAAAAATGGGAATGGTGTAAATATATTGAAATGTATACTATGTTTTGTGATTTATGTTTATAGCTAGGCATTTGCACAGACGGAATTGGGATTTTTTGGCGCCGTTGGGTTGTGTGCGCACTGACATGGATTGTAAATATTCAGAGATTTAATTGCAGCAAAATGTCAAAATTGAGCTACAAATCTTTGAAAATTTATAGCCCTGTCAGGTGTGGCTTGCGTCGGTGTCCGGTCTTTTGGACCACCCTGGTTTTGGATGCCCTCTGGTTCTTGTATTTTAGTGGAGTGCATAAAAAATGAGAGTCGCTTCAAAAACCAATGGTATGAAGCATTTTTGGACCGCCTTTTTTTTGCGTTTTGGGAAGCAGCGAATAGGAATTGGGGGAAATTCCTCCCTGTTTTTTGTCGTTCCCCTTGTTTTAAAATTCTGAAGTTTTTAGAAATGTAAAAAATCGTTAGTTGCTTTTCTGAGCTCGAGTAGAGAGCACTTCAAGTGCGGGGCACTTGTATTTCGGGGTAGCCCGATCCGGCATGTATTTTTGATGCATCTCTAACCCGGCATCCGCGGTCCCTATCTCGGGCGGCAAATGCCTTTGCCGAGGAGCCGACGTAGTGAGTCCGGTATAGAAGGCGACTCGTAGCCAAGACGAGCCGAGCCTAACTCAGCGCAAGGGCGCATTTTCTTCGGGCAGTTCGACCAGAAAATGGAAGAAGGTCGTCATGTTTTATTTGGTTGCAGTACACACAGCTCTACCACCAAAACGGCGCTGTGTAGGACCTTGCTCCTTTAGCTACATTTAAGCCGTGGTAACTGTAATACTGTGTGCACGGAATATTTGTGGAGCACTCATCCTGGGTTCCTAAGCAGCAGCCAATCTCTACGAAGACGTATATATTTGGCAAGGCCTGTACGCATGCTCACTCAAGAGCCGCTGGGAATTAAGCTGACGTTAAGAGGAGGAGAAGGCAAGTGGCCAGTGTGCCCATCGTCATTGTTTGTTTGGTTGCAGTACAACACAGCTCTACCACCAAACGGCGCGGTGTAGGACCTTGCTCCTTTATCTGCATTAAGCCGTGGTAACTGTAAGGCTGTGTGTACGGAATATTTGCGGAGCATCAATCCAGGGCTCCTAAGCAGCAGACGAATCTCTACAAATAAAGTATCTGATCTCCACTCTTTAGGAAAGGGCCTGTACGCATGTTCACTCAAGAGCCGCTGGGACTTAAGCCATCGTTTAAGAGGAGGAGAGGGAAAGTGGACAGTGTGCCCATCTCCAAAATAATACTTGGCAAAAATTTTCGTCACCGGATGATACGCAACAGTGTTTTCCCAGACGGGTAGTGTTTTCCATGAACTATTCAAATAAAGATACCAAACTTCATTTAAGCGTGCCACCCTTTCCTACGTGCAGAGGTCAGCTACAGCACTCAGTGAGAGTCCTATGTATGAAGGTATGAAAATTATATATTGATTTTAAAATGCGTATATGAATGTTTAAACTTAATTGATCCCCAGTGCTAGGGGCATCTTATGATAAATGTGATATTTTTCAAAATGAAATTATAATGTGTTGTCTGTAAAAAAAGTGATTAATTACAAGTTTGGGTAAATAAAAAAAATATGCAAAGTAATGCTAAATAAACTGTGTACTCCTGAGGTCAAGCTTAGGTAAATTGGGAACTCATTTGTAGTTGTGTATTTTGTATTTAATGTTAAATTGAGATTTCATGTGTTCTATAAATAAAGTGTTAGTTGGCCACAAAAAGGGAGTGATTATTTAGTCTTAGTAAATGCAATGTACTTGGTCCAATCGGACCCCACTATACTTTAACGCGGTTGAGCCTGGTGGAACTATTTGGTGAGTATCTTAATGTATTTATGTGTTTAAGTTTTATTGTATTTATGTGTAAAATCCACCTCACCACAATAACTTTCCGAAATCATTTGCTTTCTTTCAATATTTTCATAATTCATAATATTAAAGTTCATTGATTGGTATTTTTACATTCCATCTTTTCTTTGTAAAGTATATTATATATCTGCTGAAATGGACTGATTTTCCTGTACACAAATATTTTTGCAATAATTTGTGCGCATGTATTTCACTTATAGTTTTTATAGTTACTAACACATAGCATATTCTGATCCTAGCAACGATTTCATTGTTTTCTTCTACTATTCTTTTTCCTTCCTCATAGGCCTCTTCTTTTGCTTTTCAATATTTTGTTAAAACTACCTTCCTGGGTTATGGAACACAACTTTATTTTTTACCTACGCTATATTTTCTTTGTTGTTACTGATATCATGTACCACTTATTGCGATGAAGAATTGCTCTTTATAACCTTTATGTACCGCAGTGTACGAAATACCTTCCATTACATTTCATGACTTTCTAGTGTAAAAGTCATTTATTTCAAGATAATGCAAGTATCATATGACGTTGCGAGTTGTAAAAAAATAAATAATATAACTTTTAATTCCTTTATTTTTCTGGCGGTTGAAAAATGTCTACAAAGAATGTATTAATATTTCTTTATGTTTTATAAAAAGTTGTAGACTTAAAAAATAGCCTCGCATGATAATATTTAAGTTGATTAACGTTAGTAATTACACTAAAATGATTTGATTATATTAAACCTTACTTATGAAATGAAATATTATGTGAAACCCTTAACTAATTAGTTGCAATGGGATTAATTGTTGCACAATATTTAAATTTTTAAAAATACATTGACTTTGTTTCCTGTATATGTATATTTTTGGATAAAAATTAAAGCATGTACTTAAAATGTAGTATTTATTGTTACCCACACGTAGCATATTTTGATACCTGTTTACCCCCTATTTTTTATCATAGCAACAAATTCGTAGTTTTCATCTAATGCTTTTTTTTCCTTTTTCATAAGCTTATTCATCTGCGTATTGAACATTTAGCAAACACTAACTTTCTCTGCCATGTAATACGACTTTTTTTTGGCCTACTCGATCTTATCTTTATTGGTACTGGTGCTGAGTTCCATATATCATGATGACGAAATATATAACCTTTCAAACATCATAACGACTATATAACCTTTCAAACTTCATGTGGTATGCGGATTTTTTGTAGTACGAAGTACTTTTCACTTTATGACTTAACTAGCAGCATACCCGTTCTTCGTACGGAGTATATAATATAAAGAAACTTAAAATTCACAATCATGTGCAAATTCCTATAGTATACTAAATGGTATTTTTAATCAAAATATTCTGCTAAAATATTTAACATAATGCTCCTAAAAAGAAGTTAAGGAATGTCTGTTCTCGCTATTCAAAATTATCTTCAAGGGCAGATCTGAAGAATAAAACATCCTGGCCTCTTTTGTAAGCAAATTTACAAAAAATATGAAATTGAATCAATATATGCAAAATAAGAGCGTTAAAATTGTATGGGACTCGTACTACTTATATACTCGAATATTAGAAGATATAACCTCTATTAGTAGATTACATGTATAAATTGAAAATATCAATAAATCCGTAATCTTTAAACCAGAAGGCAGTAATTGATTCCAATATGTGCCGAAATGAAAATGCTAAAATTATATGGGAAGATATACACGCACTACTTATAATGTCGTAGATTAGAACATATATCCTAATGTTAGTAAAAGATTACCCGTATTATAATATGAATCTTAAAAATATTTGCCAAAATAAAACAGATTAATTAATGAATTAAAAATATCAATAATCCCCGTAATCTTCATACCAGAAGGCTGTACTTGATTCCAATATATGCCAATATATGCCGAAATATATGCCAATATATGCCGAAATATATGCCAATACACCTGAACTATTTATATTCTCAAAGACTAGAAGATATAGCCGTGCATTTGTAGAAGATTACTCGTACAAAGTGCAATATATGAGTTTCAACCATTTTTGTAGCAATAAAACAATGGCATAAGAAATTGAAAATATCAATAATCTCTGAATCAATAATCCCCGAAAACATCAATAATAATAATGTTTAAATCTGAAGATCGTAATTGATATTATCCAGTCAAAAATATGATGGCAATGCAATTTATTTTATATACATTATTAAAATCGGAAAATATTTAATGGAAATCGTCTTCCTCATAAACACACTGGATTTAAATCCGTTGCTAAGCGATATGTTATGATTTGCTTCAAATAAATTGGTGGTCAAAATATCGTCTGAATAATGCGATCTCTAATGAAGATTTGGCGGCATTTTAAAAAATCGCCAAATTTATCGCCAAGTGGGCCGACTGTAGAACTGACAGTCCCACTTGGCGATAAATTGACGAACCATCATCAAATTACTATCCCCTAAAAAAGCACAATTTCATTTATTTAGCGCAATTTTATCAATTTCAAGATATTTTTATGGATTTACAAACATTTTTATCAATTTGGTGATATTTTAAAAATTCGCTAAATGTGTTACTAAGTAAGACGGTTGGACTGACGCGAAAGGCCAGAGTGTATACCGATTCAACAATTTCAGAAGTAATCTCTCATGCCACACGCCAAACGTCGCTTTATCGCCAGTTCTGGTTTATTTTCGCTACGCGTGCAATTGGAGGGGAAAGACGAATTGTTTAATAAAGAATATTGTTCATAATTTGATTGCATATCAAATTGAGTATGAGAATGTCGTTAGATACATTTGTATCAGATTACTTAGAAGATTATTATTTGTAACAGATTATCTAGAAGATTGTTTAGAAGATTATTTGTATCAGATTATTAGGGAAGATGTTAGGAAACTTATCAAAATATACAGTAGTATTTCAAAAACTGGTTTGATTATTTATAAATCAAATAACAATCCGACTAATGTGGTTTTCAAGTAATACTATTAAAATACATGTATTTAAAAACTTTGTGTACTGCATACGGATTGTTTGAAATTAGTTAAAGAAATGTTCGACACACATACATATAATTTATTATTTGAATGAAACGATTCTAATTTCGTAGAAAATATATGTGTAGAATCCGTATAATATTCAATTCTTATATAGTACAATAATCCGTAACGAAATTTGAAGATTATTTGAAAGGAGGAAATAATAAAATATTTGTCATTTTAAAATGCAAAATTTGTAACATTTTAAGGAAATTTGCTTGACATTTTTCAGTTTGTGGGAGCAATGTTGCTTTTTCGACACACGTAGGACAATGCAGCGTTTTTCAAGATGTGTTTGTTCTGCGGAACCCTTGGGGTTCTACGACGTGATAGTTTCAAGTAAATTTTCTTAAAAATTTAAAAACGGGTAAAGTTTTAATGCTTTTATACTTTTAAATTATTTTAATTTTGAATATTTTATTATTAAATTGAAGAATTTTAAATTTTATTGGAAAATAAATAAAAATATTTCCTAATTTAAATATGGTAAACAAATATCAAAATTAATTGCACTTTGCATTTAAAAATTCCCTGGCCAATTACATTTCCAGCAACTTACGTACGTGTAATCGTTCATTCAAATTAGTAATATATTTTACAATTATTTTTACGTCTAAGTTTGGCAAAATTGAAATTTTTAATACAAAAAATTAAAAAAATATGAAAAAACCTTTATGCAATGGAAAGTGATGTGTACACTTCAATTTCGAAATAACTGTTAAGTATTTCTATACTTTTTAGCACACTTATTTCATGCAGTCATATGAATTATTGGACAAACCAGAAGTTACATATTCAGACCAGGAAATCCTTAGTGAACCCTACCAATCCCTCCGGAATTCAATATTTAATCTATATCAGTCTTCATCTAAGCTGTACCTAAAGCAAAGTCTGAAAAACAGATGTTGAAAAGAAAATATAAATTTTTGAATAGGAAGTGACATCTCTCTCCCGAACAAGAAGTGGAAATCCTTCATGAACCCTACCTCCTCCGTAATTTTATGCTGCATCCATATTAGCCACTATATCTTTTTAAACATCTAAATCCTACGAAATAGATGTTTAAAAAAAATTCGTTAAAAACAATGGCAAATTGTAAAATTTTCCCACCAAAATCTGCATTTCAAAATTATTTAGAGTAAAATTATATTATTATTTTTTGTACACACATGAGATAAATTGTCTGTGACTTACAGTTTTAAGTGGGTTGCCAACAATATACATTTACACTCAGTTTTATCCGTCACAGAAATGGATCTAATATAACAATTATAGATCTGAAGGACTAAATAAACTTTAATTGTTGTATACCGATTTAAAGGTATATTTATGCCGTAGAATGTAAAATCT